>JASDQU010250431.1:6321-16355 GCA_032191745.1 Picea mariana | reverse complement strand
TGTGTGTGATTGTTTATTTATTACTGCTCATTATTGGATAATAATTCTACATTGATATAACATTTGAAGAAAAAGGATTATAATTACGTTATTACTGATTCACCCCCCCTCTCAGTAATCCAACAATCGTTGTGCTATTGATCGTGTTGATCTGCATCATCAATGATAAACATGCACACATTTCCTTTTGTCTGTAAGTATGCCAACAATATCCCCTTTGGCATTGATGGCAACCTTGAACCTGAAGAACTGTACTCTACACTCTCTGCCTAGATTGTTACTCTACCTGCTGAACATGCAACCAAACATACTACTGTAGCATCCTTACCACACTGCTTACACTGTAGCATCCATACCACACTGCTTACCACATGTTCTCTCCCCCTTTGACATCAATGTCAAAGAAGAAACACGCTCCGCCTGAACTATTGAAATACATCTCGAAGGTATCAGATATGTGACAATCACATACTCCCCCTGACAAGGTGAGCAGATTAGACAAATGAAGCTATAACCCCCAACTTCTAACAAATATATCCAAAAGGTGTTGTTGCTAATGGTTTGGTAAAGATATCAGCTATCTGTTCTATGGAAGGAATATAATTCATCTAGACAATTCCGTTTGTAACCTGTTCTCTGAGAAAATGATATTTTATTGGTATATGCTTTGACTTTGAATGAAGTACAAGATTCTTAGAGAGACTGATGGAACTGGTGTTATCACAGTGAAGTGGAATGGGATCAGTATAAGTTACCTTCAAATTTTCAAGAGTTTGTATCATCCACAGAATTTGTGTGCAACAAGTAGTAGCAGCAATGTATTCTGCCTCTGTAGTTGATAAGGAGAGGAATCCCTGCTTCTTACTAAGCCATGCTACTAACAATCTACCTAGGAAGAATGCTCCTCCACTGGTGCTCTTTCTCTTATCCACACAGTTTTCCCAATCAACATCTGAATAAGAAATTAACTAAAATTTTTGATTTCTAGGATACTACAGACCATAAGTCATTGTGCCCTTCAAGTACTTGAATATCTTGGTTACAGCTACTAAATGACTTTGTTTAGGAGCAGACTGATAACTAACTACCATTCCAACAACTTGCATTATATTAGGATGAGATGTTGTGATGTACAAAATATTGCCTATCATTGATCGATATGTCCTTTGATCAACATCAGGTGAAATATCATCTTTAATAAGCTTGCAACCAACCACCATAGGTGTACTAACAGGGGAAGAACCTTCTATTTGAAATTTCTTCAACATCTCTTTCAAATATTTTTCTTGAGCGATAAATATTCCTGCAAAATTCTGATTTACTTGTAAACCAAGAAAGTATGACAGTTCACCTATCATGGACATATCAAACTATGTTTTCATGGAGTTAGCAAACCACTAAATAGAGGAATCATTAGTACAACCAAAAATAATGTCATCTACATAAACCAAAACAACTAGTAAATCATCACCTTTAGACTTGATGTAGAGATTGTTGTCAACAATACCTTTCTTGAACCCTTTGTCTTGTAAACATTTGTCGAGTCTATAATACCAAGCTCATGGTTCTTGTTTCAGTCCATATAAAGCCTTCTTTAGCTTGCAAACATAATTAGGATTATTTGTCAATGAGAATCCTTCATGTTGCTCCATATATACTTCTTCCTCTAGATATTCATTAAGAAATGTTGACTTAACATCCATCTGATAAACTTTAAAGTTATTATGACATGAATATGCAAGAAACATTCTGATGGCTTCCAATCTTGCCACTGGTGAAAAAGTTTCATCAAAATATTGACCTTCAACTTGTGCATACCCTTTACAGACCAATCTGGCTTTATTTCTAACAACTAGTCCTTTTTCATTCATTTTATTCTTGAACACCCATTTGGAACCTATTACATTCTTATCTTCAGGTCTAGGAACAAGTTCCCAAGTATTGTTCTTTTCAATCTGATCAAGCTCTTCATTCATAGCTCTAATCTAATCATCATGGTTGTTGGCTTCATAATTTTTTTTAGGTTCAATCATAGATATAAAAGAAATCTGAAATTGTTTTGTGTCTTTAACTAATTTCCTTCTTGTTTGAACTCTTTTGTTTATATCTCCAATTATTTGATTTTCGGGATGATTCTTTCTAACAATTCTGAGAGGTGATTTTGTTTCTTTCTGCTGATTTGTGTCATCCTGAGTATTCGTATCTTCATCTAATTCAGATTCTTCCCTTTCTGATCCTTGGACCTATTCATCTTCATCTTCAGCTATATCTTATGTGCTTGGTTCAACACTGCTTACATTTCTGACCGGGACTTCTTCATCAACTTTTATGTCGATACAATCAACCAATTTATGCAGCCTCTTATTGTAACATCTATATCCTTTACTGTTTGTAGCATAACCTAAGAAGATACCTTCATCAGCTCTATCATCATATTTTCCAATATTTTCATCATTATTCTTGATATAAGATTTACTCCCAAAGACTTTAAAATGTTTGATTGAAGCAGGTCTTCCAAACCATAGTTCATAAGGAGTCATGTCACTATGTGGCCTGAGATAAGATTTGTTAAGAATATGGACAACTGTATGGATTGCTTCCACCCAATATTTCTGAGCAATATTCCTTTCATTCATCATTGATCTTGCCTTTTGTTGAATTGATCTATTCTTCCTCTCAACTACTCCATTTTGTTGTGGAGTTCTTGGAATAGTGTATTCTCGTTTGATTCCATGTTTATCACAGAACTCTTTGAAGTTCCATGAACTAAACTCTCCTCCTCTATTAGACCTCACTGCCTTCAATATTGTTTCTGTTTGATTCTCAGTCAGAGCCTTAAACACTTTGAATTTTTCAAATGCTTAAGATTTTTCCTAACCCATGTTAGTCTAGAATAATCATCAATAATCAACATAAAATAGTTTTCTTTTCTTGTACCATCTTTTCTTGATGGTCCACATAAATCCATATGTACTAACTGGAGAGGTTTTTCTATTGAAGGAAATTTTTTAGATTTGAACTAAGTGCGAGTAATCTTTCCTATCTGACAAGGTTTACAAACAGAGTCACATGGCTTTGATATCTTTGGAATATCTTTTACTGCCCCATTGTTTCTAAGCTTGATTATATGATCAAAATTTAGGTGTCGAAGTCTCTTATGCCATAGCCAACTTTCATCATATTTTCTTAAGTGGCATTCTTCTTTTTCTTCTTATAACACATAGACATTGTTTTCCATTCTTAACACTTTTGCAGTTGTCTTGAATCCATGGAATTTATTTTACAATCTTTAGAAGTAAAAAAAACTTCACACCTTTTGTCACAAACTTGACTGGCACTTAATAGATTATGTTTCAGACCATCTACAAACAACACATCTTGAGATTTTCCTTTGCCATTACTTAGGATTACCATTCCTTTACCTTTTATTTTTCCTGGTGCATCATTTCCAAAATTTACATTCCTTGATTTGTTTTCACTTAGAGTTAGAAACTTACTTTTGTCTCTAGTCATATGTTTGGAACATCCACTGTCAATATACCAGGGATTCTCTTGTCTTTGGGATGATAACACTAATCCACACTGGTCTTCTTCTTTCTTCTTCCAAACCTTGAAATTTTCAGTAGCAGGATTCAGATCTGTCTTATAGTTCCTTAAGCGACAGTGTGGAGTTGTATGTCCATAATTATGGCAGTTGCAACATTCTGGTTCACTGAATAATAGATCATAATGATTTTTATGCTCATAATTGTTGTTAAGTTTTACCTGCGTCCTTCTCCCAATCATCACATGATTTATAGTCTGTTATTGTTTGTTGCTTGGCTATCTCAATATTTGTGGTGGTAGATAATTACTCCTTGAATAACTTGATTGCTCATATCTAAATCTTAAAGAACAAGTTATAGCTTTGTGACCAAAGTTAGAACATAAAAAACAATATCCATAGAAAAATCCTTTGTACCTGGAAAAAGACTGTCTTCTTTGAGTGGGTCAATTTCTTCCATGCAGGTAGTTTCTCTGATCTACAGATTCGGTTCTGGTACTTTTTCTTTCATTCCTTCTTGGTGGCTGATTTTCTTTCTTTGTTTCTGCAGAGTGGTTGTTGTCAATGATTGTAGATTTTACAAACTTGATGGGTTATGTATTTCTTGGATGATCACTACTTGATCCTTCTACATAGCCCAAGCCAGCTTTCAACTTTGGATTCCTTCGCTGATTTAGAATGGAATTTAATTCTTTTGAGGCTTTAATACTTGACATATTTTGGTGATACAATGCCTTAAACTTCATTTCTTTTCTGGTTTTTACTATCTCTTCTTCTAAGGCTTCACACCTCGCTTTCTTCTATGATAAATGTTGTTTCATAATGTCTTCTATTTTCTTTTCCTCTTCTAACTCCACTTTTAGTAGATCAAAGTCTTCATCATATTTTTTATCATTCATTTTAAACCGCATCAACAACCGTTTTTGTTTTCTCTTCTTACATCTGAGTCTGTCAATTTCTTCCAAAGCACTGATTAATTCACCTTCCATATCCACCACAACTTCTTCATCATCCATTTCACCTCCTAAATTTTCATCATCAAGATCTTCCATAGCCATAAGCATAAAATCATTTACTTTGTCTTCACAGGATGAATCACTATCTATGTCTTCTGAGGAGTCATCATTGTTTGCACACAGACTTTTCTTTTTACTATATTTCTTAAATTTGTATTTCTTTTCATCATCAGATTTCTGATCCTTTTTTTGGTGAGGACACTTAGATGCAAAGTGACCTATCTTACCACAGTTAAAACATTTGAAAGGGATCTTGCCTTGATATTTTCTTGATCCTTTCTTTAACCTTCTCACAAATTTTGCCTCAATATCATCTAATTCTGAATCAGTATTCTTGTCTGCTTTAAAAGATGCTTCTCTAATAATGGATTTATCTTTGCTAATTCTCATTTCATATGCACTTAGAGTTCCTAGGAGTTGATCAATGGAAAAAGTTTTAAGATCATTTAGTTCTTCTATTACAGAGACTTTTGGATTAAATTTATCAAGCAAAGATCTTAAAATCTTCTGAACTAAAAAGGATTCTTCAATTTTCTCACCAAGACCCTTCATGGCATTCAAAATCTCTTCAACTCTTAAAAAATACTTTTCGACTATTTCATCTTCATTCATCTTTAGTTGTTCAAATTTCGATCTACATGTTTGAAGTTTGGCATCTTTTACTTTCTCATTTCCTTCATAACTGTTAATAAGTTTATCCCACATTTCTTTGGCAGTTTGAAGATGCATCACCTTTACAAACTCAGTTTTTTCAAGTCCATTCAAGATAGCATTCATTCCCTTAGAATTAAAGCTAAATTCTAACTTATCATCCTTGGAAGCTAGCACAATAGGCTTTATGATTCCAGTCTCTACTACATCCTAAACATCAACACCTAAGGCCATTAAGTATGTTCTCATTCTAATCTTCCAAAAAGAAATGTTTGTTCTATCAAAGAGAGGAGGCTTATTGGTCGAAGTCCCTTCACGACTTGTCATGTTTAAGATTATATATTTACCTTTAAATAAAGGAACCGACTCTGATACCAATTGTTGAAAATACTAAGACAACTGAGAGGGGGGGTGAATCAGTTGTTACTGTGCTTAAACAATTTATGACTTATTCAAACAATTTTTAAGATCTTCTAAGTGACCATAAATATTATACAACATATGAACAACATGAGTAATGAACATCAGTGACACATAAGATATACACAGAGACAAATTTTCATGAGGAAACCCATAAAAGGGAGAAAACCTCTTCTTCTTTGAATGATAGGAAGTCTTTTAAGTTCTATACATCATCTATGTTTGAGAACCAACTCAAAGTGAGGCTACTACCTCTGTTTTACAAGCTCCAACTTGTTAAGAGCACCAACTCTCTAGTTTCTCTAGCACCCACTAGAAGGAAGCATCAACTCCCTAAATGTTCCAGCACCAACTGGACTTATACAAGCACCAAATTGCATACAAACAACTCTGTGTTTTCCCAAGCACCACCTTGCCACCCTGTTTTCTAGCCACAACTAGATGGAAGATACAACTTCCAATATTCAAGCACCAACTTGAATATCAAAGGATCACAGTCCTCTCTAGAACCACCCTACCTCCCTGATTAAGAATAAATGAATGAATAACCAACAATACAGGTGTTTCAATTCTTACCACTTCTTCTTTGTTCTGCAATTCTTCTCTTCTTTTATCTGTTCTTCAATTCTTCTCTGCTTCTATTTGTTCTGCAGTTCTGCTCTACTTCAAACTGTTCTACAATTCTTCTCTTGCTTCTATCTGTTCAACATCTCTGATTTTTATCTCACACTATGCATACCGTAATTTTACCTTTGTTACGGTTCAACTAATTTTTCCAGTTCGAACAACCAACCTACCACAGTCCTTGCATCTCTATTTTATACGCTGTCACCAATTCAGTTACACCTCAAATCTCAAGGGAAAACGCCTCAGCAACTGAATCGCGAAATGTCTAAGAACTATGATTTATTTCTTCTAACTTAATTGTAACTGATCAATTAACTATGAAGTGAAACAGTAGCCCTTCAATCATATTCCCAATTAATCAACACCATTGAATTAATTCCACAGGGTCTCACATTTATCTCATATGTCCACTGGCTGTGACCGAACGCTAGGGAGAATTGATTTCACGATTTTTCATTTTGGAATTCTTCTGATGAATGGTCTTGACTCTCCATATCATGATCTCCGAAACTCTGAAAATAAAAGAGGTTATATGGACTAGCTCCTTCCCTTCTTCTGACCATCAGCGGTGACCTGGTGGTTATCCACAAAGCCCTTCATAATTCACAACTTTGGGACTCCTGTGATGAAGAGTCTCAACTCTTTATGTCGCGATTGCCGAAATGGAGCTTCCTTGGACTGGCTCCTCCCTTCTCATGACCATGAGCTATGACCACTCACCAAACAAATGAGCTCTTCGTGATTTCTCACTTTTGTCGTGATTCTCATTGACTCCTCCAACTCTCGGTATCTGAAAATATGAAATGGAGCCAGATCAATGGTCCACGCTCTCCCTTTGATCGACGACTTAGATTAAATCATGGTTTCACATTTCACGATTGCAAAGGATAGAGCACCTCCCTCCTTTGAATTTCCAGTCAGCGAAAAGATGACCTCTTGCCACGTGTAGTCTGCATCCAACTGTCCATGACCCTCGATCCAAGGGTTCAGATCAATCCTCAATTCGATGGCCCAAATCATTTCAGGATATTCCATATTGCGAGTTCCCACACCATGCTCCGTTGACTCCTACAATGTGTAAGTTAGCGAAATTCTAGTCGCTCGCCACGTGTCCTTCTTGAATATGGACGAGCCTCCTGCTTTTGGGACATTGTAAGCCTGCTTCATCTTGCACATAAAGATTTTTCTCCTTCTTCTAGATCCAATGACGGTCAGTCTTCGGGCTCATATCTGACACTTGAGATCTATTCTCTTCTAATGCGTGCTCCTCCTATCTAAATTCAGATCTGACGGTCATCGGGAATTCTGAATGGGATCCAACGATCACTATTTCTCTTCACTGTTGATCATTTCCATGCCATTATCGTTGCACTGCTGATCATGCTGATCTGTGCCATCAATGAAAAAAGCGCACATGTTGCCTTCTGTCTGTAAGTATGCCAACAAAATAGGACAAAGAGGGAGAGATTTATCAGATGCAAAGGTAAATTCTTGGAGAGAGAGAATAGAGGCATGTTTCCAAGGGAAGCGATTGTCATAAGGGAAAAATGAGCGATATGACTTGAGAGTGATACCATTTGTCAAAGGGGGAGATATTATTTATATGAAGGGAGAGAGAGTAATCAGAGGCTTATAAACACAAAGAAAAATCAAAGGCATGTAGACAGGGGAGCAACCCCAAGGAGAGTTCAGTCAGGGGGAGCAACCCCAAAGGGAGATACCCTTTTCCATTGATTTCAAAGGGGGAGAGAATGAAACATTGATGAGGAGTATAATCATGAATGTTATCATCACTAATTGTTGCCATAAATGTTGGTGTTGTCATCAATGCCAAAGGGGGATATTGTCAGAAAGTTGGCTTAGGTTGATGGATAGTTGGTATGAATTGTTGGTTTTCATTGATGTTAACCATTGGAGAGTGATATTGTAGATTCATGTCAACCCTTGAAGAAAGTCCGGTAGCGAATTCTGGTAGCACAAAGGTTTGGTTAATGGATCCAAGGTTGTTTCATGTATAATGGTATGAGTTTTAATATATTTGAAGGTAAGAATATTCTATATGGATAGTACGTGTTATTCCATTTCCGGTGGTATGTGGAACATCACATAACTCCTCACGGTTAGAGAGTTATGGCCATGTGAATTTGGAGAACCCAGGTTTGGGTAATGGACCTAAGTTTGTTTGATGGATAAAGATATGCGTTTTGATATATTTTCTAGTAATACTATTCTATATGGATAGTACATGTCATGCCATTTCTAGTGGTATGTGGAACGTCACATAACTCCTCACAATTAGAGAGTTATGGCCATGTGAAGTTGGAGAACCCTCGTGAATAATCTAGAAGCCCCAAAAGGTCAAAGTAGTCAAAGTGGTTTAAGATATTTTTAGAAGGTAAATAATAAATTGAAGTGATGAGTGTACTATAATTCAAAGTGAATACAAAATAAATTATTTAAATAATCAAGTTAATGGAGAAATTACTAAGTTTACAAGTGGTTAGAAGTGGGTTAGCCCTAAAATAAGGAAAGTGGTTTAAGATGGTTAGAAGGTAACCCCTTCAGGTAAAGTAAAGTGATGAGTGTACTATAAGTCAAAGTGGATACAAAACAAAATAGTTAAATAATAAGGTTAATGGATAAATTACTAATTGGACAAGTGGTTAGAAGTTGGTTAACCCTAAAATAAGGAAAGTGGGTTAAGATGGTTAAAAGGTAACCCCTTGAGGAAGCTACATGAAATTATAAATAAGAGGGAAGACTCTCCCATTTTATATCACATTTGAGAATATTGAATATCTATAGGTGACTGAGGTAACCAAAAGATATCTAAGCAGAATTTTAGAGACAAGGTGAATTAAAGATGGCCGAAATTCAAGGGAGGATAAATTCTTTTGATGATGCTTTCTAATTTTTGGAGTTACACTCCGTGGAAAATAGGGTTTGTGGCTAGTCCTGAAACTAGTTTAAAACAAGTGTTTTAGGTAAAAACATCATAACATATTCATAACAGATCCAAGTTAAGTAAGACCAAAAGTTTTGGTTAGAGTATAGTCAGTAGTATTCTGTGTAAAATTTTCAGATCCATACAACAAATATTCCGTGCAGGGCACACTCTACAAGTTCGCTCTCTAGAATAAGCCAAAATTCAACAAGGTATTCCATTTTTTCTATAACTCATTTTCTGAGAGGTTCCAAGTAGTGACACCTAGAGGAATTGCATAAAACACATTGAAGAACATTGTGTACTATTTTCATATTTTTATTCATTAGAGGTACATAGTTATGATTAATTCAAGTTAGGGTTGTTGACTAATCCAAAACTAGTCATGTGAGACTAAAGCAAATTTTGATGAAAATGCTAGTCTCTTGTTGTTAAATTTAAGGAAGGTTTGCAGGTATGTGATCATTTACACCAAGTCTATTACAGAGTTACAAATTAGATTTGGATGATGAAATTGATGAGGGATTTTGGTTGAGGTATATGTTGGGTACATGGTTGAGACAAGTAGTTGATGAGTTGGAACATACATGAGGTGTATAGTTGATGATGTTGGTACATCTTAATGAGTCATAGTTGATGAGTAGTTGATACATGATTGGTACATACTTGGTACATGGTTGGAGGCAGTTGTTAGTAGTATTGTTGACAAATGGTTTATGGATGATGTAGCATACTTGTATTGGTATATTATTAGAAGCACATATTGATCTTGGTGATGATTATGAGTTTTTGTGTTATGCTTGGTTGATGCACATCTTTGAGAGTTGTCTTG
>JASDQU010250428.1:0-16336 GCA_032191745.1 Picea mariana | reverse complement strand
ACATTACAAAAGTGGGCCTAAGCGTGAGCGTGGGTAAACCCATGAACCGACATCCCTTTCCCATTACATTAACCCAAAACCCTAAAAGATGCCTAAAAGTGGACCGAGGTCCCGTGATCTCTGCTTCTCCTGGCGCTCCATCATTGACAGGGTGTCGAAGTCCAAAAATGGTCAATTATGACCAAGTGTTCCTCAAAACTTGGTCAAGGGCCAACAGGCCCCCAACACTCACCTATGACTCATCCTGAGTCACTCAGGTCTGACCAATTCTACTTCGAATTCCTCGAGCTGCTTTGACCTGTCGCATTGCTACCGCCTCTTGCTCGGTGAACTCCTAGATGAGTGCCTCATTCATCAACCCTTCTAGGTGTTGTTCTATTGTATTCACAATATGTTCAAGTTATACTCCTTGGATTTCAACTTCAGTGACCAGTTGGCATGCCTTTTCTTACACTGGTTGAATTTGTTGAGAGACTTCCATTACTTTACTCTCAAGCGTGTGAATATGTTGTTGGGTTGTGCTTTTCTCTGGAAACCTTTTCATTCTCTCTATGGGTGATAGGGACTTCAACTGCACTTGTAACTTTTCATCATCGTACTTCACCTCTTAGAGTTGTGACTCCAATTTATGCAATTATGGGTTCTCGGTTAGGTTCTTGTAGATCTGTGCACTTCTTCTACTTAACTATTTTCATTCCTCAGAGAGTGATTTAATCCTTTCTACGGTGTTCTGGGCAGTTATTTCTCATTGGTCATGCACTTCTTGTGGGATATTTGGTATGGTATGAAGCTCTAAGTCCACAACTCTTTGTTGAAGTTGTTGAATAACTTCAACAAGCGTCATCACTTGGTGTTTGATGGGGTCCTCTGCCTTCTGTTCTAAGCTGGTCATAGAGAGAAATGATCTATTGACTGCTTCTTCAATCCCAATCTGCTTCGCGAGCAATTTCTCTTTCTACTTTTGAATCTTCTCTCTGTCTTCTTCAAATTTTGCTTGGAGAGTGTCCTTCTCTTGTTGCGCATCTCAGAGTTTCTCGATAATTTCCTCCTGTGCTTGCTTTAAGGCCTGGGCGGACTGTTTTGTTTCTTCTTGTGCCTTCCGAAGGCGTACCTTGACTATGTTAGAAATATTGCGGATTTGAACTAGTTCATTTCCTTCTTCTATTATTCCTTCTGGAAGGGGCATAGATGAGACTGTGTGGCTAGACTGGAGAGCTTATTGTACTCCTTGGAGTTCGATCTCAATTCTGTTGTACATTGTCTTTTTCTTAGCTTCCTTTTTTTCTGTTATCTCTTCTATGGCTTCGTTCATAGCTACAATGATAAAAATGAAGTCATCTGGGGTGAGCGTGGTCTTCAGCTTAGTCACGGGTGCTTTTGATTTCTTTCGAGAGGAAGGTTCTGGAGGCAAACCCTTCATTTTATTTATGATTTCTACTTCGTCTCCTAGCCTCTGTTTGACTTCCTCTAAGTATTCGCCATTACCTCCTTTCTCTAGTGTAATGGATGTCATTCTTATAGATCTTCTTTCTACATATTGGATCTCCTCATCCTTCTTTGTCTTCTTTCTTTTCTTTGTCTTACTGGGCCTAGGTGTATTCTATGTAGCTTCTGGGCTGTCAATGTCGGATAATTTTGCGGGTTCTGCTGGAATAAGGAGGTCTGCCGACCATTCCTTGGTGATTTCCTCTAGGTCTTATTATGTTAGCTTATAATAAGATTGAAGTTGTTCCTTTTTCTCATTAGCGTGTGTTGTCAGATATATAAAATGGCCATCTGCATTGAACTTTATCAAAGGTCAAAACCTGTGTAAAGTATTCAGGGTCATGCGAGGCTCGTACTGGATGGCGAGATTCAATTGGGTGTAGTAGTTATGAAATAGGACATTAGATTTCCACTGCTTTTTAATGTCGTTTGAGTACCATAGGGTACCGAACTTCGTAGCCAGTGGTTCAAAGGGGTCAATGTCGGGGAAGGTTGCACCTTCTGGTAGCTCCCATGCAATGAAAGCTATAAGTATCAAGAGCTAGCTAAAATGAAATTCATTCCCCTGATCCTAGGCTTCTCTGCAATCAATCTCTAGTTGATTCACTAGGTACTTCAATCAGTTCATTTGTAGTCCCTCTACACACTTTCCTACATGGTTGACTGCAAAGCCGGATACTTGCATGGGTCGATTCTTGCGTACCAACTTCCTTGCGATTAGTTGACAGGAGAGGCGCACTGTGCCACTTTCAATAGAAGCTACCTTGTAGCCTCGCATGCCTTTCTCAACATCGCCATAGGCTTCTTTAATCTTCTAAGAAAGAGCGTGATCTGTGGTCTTTCCAGGAGAGTAATCGTGGGGATCAAGGCCCTGCATGCTAAGCCCGATGATCTGGTTGATCAATGTTGGATCAACTGTTATGCAATGGTTCAACCATAAGCATCCTCCATGGTAACTTTCCAGCAACATCTTCACACAAGCATTCACCTCCTGGTGTCTGTCGAAGTGCAGTATCTTCATAACATTGAGAAGAATAGACTACGTGAGGTTCATCATCCATTTCTGAGGGACGATCTTTGAATTCTCTCCCTTGGTTCTGGTTAGGTACTTGTACGGGGTAAGTGTGTTGTAAACTTTACGATCCCCCAGGTTGAAGTCACTAAACTTAAAGGTTGTGATCTTGTCATGATTTGCGCAGACTGCGCATACTCCTTTCGGTAGGTATGCCATGACTAGAGTGTACTCAAAGTCTCTAGGCACACTATCTCTGTTGATCGCACTGCTCAGAGGTGGTATGTAAGCAGGTATGATGGATGGAACCAACTTTTGTGCCATATCAAGATGTTCCTACTCGGGCAATCAAAGGGGAATATTGCACTCCTCTCGTCGATGATGCGTAAACTTGTAGACTATCCTCGCTCCGACATGACTCTTTCTGCTCTGAAGCTAGCGAGTACCTCTCTTACAGATTCTTCAGTTGCGCTAAATTTGTCGGACATATATGCTCAAGATCAATAGATCGGGTTCTCAAAGTAATGTATATATTGTAGTTAGGTAGAGAGTAAGGGCAGAGTAATCACAGTTCACAATTCAGGTGTCTGCAGATTCAAATTCACGATTAGCAAAAGTGTCTTCCATGCATGGCGCGATGGATTAAGTAAGTAACTCTGTAACGGATTATTTTCAATGGGTATGGGGATTCCTTAACTCTGGTTCTATCCATTATGGTGTGGTCTAACAATCTAGTGATGAGCCATCAATGCTTTTTGATCCGTTTGGGGAGGCAGTCGAACGGATATATCGACATCCAACGACTATATTTCTTCACCACGGCGAAGTGACCCATGTTGTTGTTCTATTATCCCGACGAAGATCGAATTGTGAAAAGTTTATTTCAGAGAGTTTCCCTCTAGAATCCTCTGTAGCATATTTATATGAGCTCTCCTTTTACTTAGCTTTCTATCCTTCTTCCCTGTGAGCTTCATATCGGTAGTTTGTTTCTCGATCTGGTTCTTATTTTCCTTGGGCAGAGTCACTTCGCACTACTGAGGTTCTTTCCCAAGACTCATGAGAACTACTTCATCTGTATCTAGTATAGATACTCCAATATTATGTGATTCCCCTATATCTTTGACATCTGAGCTTCTAGTTTGAAAAAGCTTTGATTTATTCTCTTGTTCCTCAATCAAGTGGGTGATCCTTCTGGTCATGAAATCTTTTAGCTCTTGTCTCTGTTGTTGTAATACCTTTTCTTCTTCCTTCTTTCTGTCTTGATCTCTCTCAATCCAAGGTTTTCCAAGTAACATAATGAACGGGGTGTCATCCTCAATAAATTTGATAATCTCAAAATCTTCTTTTGTCGAAGTTCCATTGACTGTCATAGGTATCTGAGCGATTTTTCCACATAACATCACCAATTTTCCTCTAAATAGTCTTATTCCTCCCAATGAAGGAATCATGGTAGGCTTCCCTATATCTTTCTAGGTTCTTTCTGGCATAATGTTCACTTGTGTTTCTTCATCAAGAATACAGTCAATGTTGAAGTCCCCTAGTCTTGCTTCGATTTGTTCCTTTTCTTTGAATATCTCTGGTAATCGGACATATTTATGTTCCTTCAGGGTTTCTTTCATTTGTATTAATAATTTCTCTAATTATTTCTGGGGTTATGCTATTTCTGGGGCTGTCCTAGGGTGTTCTTCATGCAGATTCATTCTTTCAATCTTAACAATCATTCTAGGGAAATCCAATACTTCATGGTCCAAATCTTGGCAACAGAGACAATTGGGTTTTCCACCCATGCAATCCTTAGCTAGATGGTCTGGTTTTCTGCAACTGTAACATAGGTTCAATCTTATCTTTCTCGTAAATGATCCCCAAATTCTTTTGTACTACGCAACAGGATCATGGTAGTTAACCTGCAAAAATTTCTTTCTAGGATCCTCCATCCATTTGTTAGTCCAAACATTCTTTCTATGCATAGGTATAACATATCTATCATTATGCTTATCAAATCTACTCATGTCAAACTCTCTTTCTTCTATTAATGCCCTAGGTTTTAAGATAGGACCGAATCTATCAAACATACCTAGATACATGCTCTAGAAACAAAAATTTCACTTATCTTACTTCTACAGAGCACAAAGCTTCCAGATCTAACAAATTTTAACTATTCTTACCTTTATTAGAGCACAAGGTTTATAGATCTTACCTCTTTCTTTAATAAATTCTCACTTTTACTTTTCTTAGAGCACATAGCGTCCAGATCTCGCTTCTTTTCTTCATATTTGATCTTCCTTTCCTCAAATCTGACCTTATTCTTGGCACAAAGCTTCACAGGTTAAGTAAAAATATGCACACTAGGGCGACAAATCTACACGCAGAGCTTTATTTTGCACAAATTTTCTTCTTCCTCGGTTCCCAGCAATCACAGTTTCAGGTCCCAACAACAGAACCATTTGTTGGCACAGGAGCAGAACCAGGGTTCAATGCTCAAGAGCGCACCAACAAATCCCTAACTACTGGCCCTTTCAGCAATACTTGCGATGAAGATGAAGTCTCACCCGAGGTAGAGATAGGGGTGGTTGCAAGACTCAAGTGTCTGCAACCTTAGCTGGGACACATATATGTGATTCTATCCTTACAGGGCACTTAGCATAGATCATTCATCAGTATTTATCCCTTATTATACTTCACAAATAGAACAGAGCTTCACGGTGAATACTCAGATCTATAGTATTTTAGCACTTAAACATAATAACCCAGGTCAAATCCAATAGATCATCACTATGCATCCTTATACACATCAGATCTAACAATCATATATATCTAAGAAGCATAGAGCATAAGCGGATACATCAAAGCACATAACCTAAGCAAAGATAAACACATTGAACCAAGACATAGAGAATAACACACATATTTACATGGTTCACCCCCCCCTGGGGCTACGTCCACAAGATATTCTTCTTTATTAGTATCTTCAATCTTCAGTTACAACACAGAGTCTCAAACCCTTCTTCGCATAGGACAGAATATCTTCGTAGCTCGCTAGATCCTTCTTCCTTACACTTCAACACAAAGCCTTCTACAACGTCATACAACAACTTTCACTTAGCTTTGTAAGCTTCTTACAATCATGCATGGAGCATTTACAATCCACATCTGATCACACAGATCTAACTACTATCACTAAGACATCAGCCATCCTTACATTGCCTAAGTATCTATTTATACATTACAAAAGTGGGCCTAAGCATGGGTAAACCCACGGGCCGATATCCCTTTCCCATTACATTAACCCAAAACCCTAAAAGAGGCTCAAAAGTGGATTGAGGTCCCGTGATCTCTGCTTCGCCTGGTGCTCCATCTTTGATAGGGTGTCAAAGTCCAAAAACGGTCAATTATGACCAAGTGTTCCTCAAAACTTGGTCAAGGGCCAACACCTTAACCCTAAACTAGTTGGTTGACCCTACAAACATAAAAGTCTAGTTATTTTTTAATTAGCATTCTTTTTAAGGCTTGATTTACTCAAAAGGTATGGTAGTGCAACTGATGTTGTTAAGACTCTTGCAGAAAAAAGAAATGATAAGAACACTAGAAAAGAACAAGTATCTTTCTTATTTTTCTTTTGAAATTCTTTTAAGATGAGAAGAAAACACAACACTATGCTAATTTCTTTTTCTTTTTCAAATAAAAATGCAAATCAAATGCCAAGAAAGAAAGAGATCTAACAACCAAAGTTTTTTTTTTATATTTTCTTCCAATCAAAGCAGAAATAACAAAAGATTATAAAAGCGACTGAAACACAAGAAATATTTTTGATGAAAATAAAACTATGCTATGGTCAAACCTAGGCTATAGATTGTGATCACAGAGATTAGGGTAGAGTCAAAAAAGACTGGCTTCTAACAGGTAAGAGGATGACTGCATCTCTCTGTCAAAAGATCTCCCCAACATAGACACAGGATTGTCACCTCCGCAGCAAGTGTATATATGTGGGTTGTCCAAATATAGAGCGCGTATGCACGCGTGCAGAGCTACTACAGGGAATGTATAGCTCTATAAATGCTCAAAAAAGTGAAAAAACCAAAGTCCATCATAGGCAGGGAGCATTGGTATTGGAAACCAGAGTCCCTTAAAGACAGAGAAAATTACTTTGGCAAAGAAAATGCAAGGAAACTTTTATAGAACAAAGCTAATATGAGGTTATCCTAGACTATAGACTGCAACACAGAGACTCTAACCAAATCTAGAAAACCCCTGAGAAGGATCACTTATGACAGGGAAAAGTGGATGACTACCTCTCCTAAAAAAAAATTTGGACTTAAGCAGACAACTGACACTTTAGTAGCCTAGCAAATATACGCAGGCTGTCTAAAGGTAGGGCACATGTATATGTGGGTAGGGATTCTGCAGGACACGTATACCTCTGTAAATTTTTGGAAAGAAAATCAAACAGTCAAGCAATCATGCAAGGAGTACTGGTATGGAAGACCAGAATCCCTACAAACTCAGACTCTTGCAAAAAACTCAGAAAAAAGGTAATAAAACTAATTCTAAAATACCCAAAAGTATCCCCAGAACACCCTAGAGACTCCCCAGTATGGTCACCAATTCCGTTGTGGGTGGGAAATCCCTCCTATGGACTAGCATTAAGGATTTCACCATGCATGTAGAAATGACCTAAATTCTCCTACCTTTTACCAACATCCCAATCATAACTCCCATTACTCATATGCAAATACAAGGCTAAAGAGATCCAGTTACTGTACCTTAGTTTTTGTGTTTGATGTCGATCCCTTCAACGCTTGGTCACTCCTTGACTACAAATCTTCTCCCAATGTTGACCTGCATTCATCAAATACAAACAAAGAACTCCCCATGCACATAACCTATAAACTAATGGGTTAGATATTCTATCAAAATATAATCAAATTTAAATATTGACAATCTCATATGGCGGGATGGGAAAAGTACTTATTTTATTAATCTCACAAAAGTAACCTTACAATGGTGAGATCGTCCACTGCTCCTCAAATCTGGTCCTGGGCTCTTCTTCAACTATGCTCCAACTATGTTTATATATGCTTCTCTTCACACAATAGTTTCAAAAGGTTGGGGCAAGGGGAATACTAAATCGGGTATAGTTTCTTTGCTATGATTTTCCTCCTTCCAAATGGGACCCCTACCCCTTTTTTTATAGGCTAGAAAGGGCTAGGTATTTGGTCGAGTGTCCGACTATGGATGGTCAGTCAGTTTAGTTAACTTACCCAAAATTTTGTGCTCCATCTGCAACTTTCCATTTTTTCATTCTTTTTAGGTATATGCGGGCTGTAGTGGGTCAGCCAGCGTACACACACATGGAGTAGTGGAGCAGGGCATGTATGCCTTCAAAAATAATGTTTTTTAAGAGGTTGTTCAGTAGTGGCATGGAAAAGAAGTCAAATGAAATGGCTTGATGTCAGGTGAGCATGTCTGGTGCAATTTAGGGTTATAACAACTAGAACTGTTGTAGTTGCAAGTTACAATTATATGCCTAAAGTCCATACTTACGTTTTCATGTAAGAATATCATGTTTTGATTGGTTTGATTTGTAATTCAAGAAATGAATGTTTAACTTGTAAATATTAGAGTGAAATTGAAATTTGAACACCACAATTGTTGACTGAAGATAAATTTTAAAGTTGCATAACACATATTGAACAAAAATAAATCATTAAAAACATTTTTTTAATGGCATCCTTTGGCTTAAATATCAGGTCAAGTTATGCGGGGAGGGAAGACCACAACAAGAATGGAACCTTGATGATGGCTCAACTCTCCATCAATATCACTAGTGAACCAACACCCCATAAGCAATGGAACGCTAATTTGTCATTTTTTGTGTCGTTTTCATGGAAATGCTAAAAATAATTGGGAAATTTGTAGTGTTAATTTATATATATTACTTTTGTTACAATGGAAAAAAATATATATTTTTTTCAATTAATCATCAACTCGGAGTTGGTGTGTAGTTGTGAAATGTTATGCACAATATATGCATATTTAGATCATTTGTAGTATCCAATGAATAAAATAAATCTTATTTTATTGATATAGGTGGATATCAATGGCCATCCACCTATTCCACTAGCTCAAAATAGTTTGTTGGAAACTTACTATTTTTAGCAGTTTTTCAGTTCCTAAACTTCCAGAGCCTAAATGACGTTGTTTCATGACTAGGCACCTAAAAAATAAATAAATGATCTGATTAAGCCCCAAAAATGAATCTCCTCCTTTATACATTTCCAACTAGCTATCATGTGCCCCAAATGGAGATTGTATGCCAAAGTTATGCCCTCGGGAAGTTGATACACCAAACTACCCAAAACATGGTCCACAAAATAGTTGGCTTTTCATCTTCCGTGGTTAGGGTTTTGGATTTTATTTATGTTAAAAACTCCTTTGGAGCCTCATTGTAACAATCATCAAATTATTTTGAATTTGAGTATCTGTCACATCTCTTCTCAGAGATAAGATGTGACCATTCTATCAGGTATTTCACTCTGTATTTATGTAGTTTATTGCATTTTGCTCATTAATAGAAATTGTGTATTATTGTACATTTGTGCCTCTTGTTATGTATTCGATATATCTTTGTTATATTATTGTCTCTCTTGAAATATCTCTATATATTTTTGTGTTATATCTCCACTCTCATTTCATGCTGAAAATAATATGGATTAGTGGTATCGAACAAGATGCTCTTGATCGTTTTTTAGGGAATTTCTCCGACGAGGTCCGAGTATAGAAAGTTGGGTCTCAATCTTGTCTCTCTTGAGGAAATTTTTTCTCGCATGACTAATAAACCCTCCATGGTGAAAGAAAAGAAAAATGACGAAGTAGAATATTCAATCAATATGTTGCTTGATCAAGCTCTCATGGGACAGAGGGATGAAATGATGGAGAATTTTTCCCACATCCTTCAACACCTGCCAATAATAGAAGGAACATATTCATCAAGAGACCACTTTAGAAGAACCTTTCCTTTCAACGTACAAGTAAATTTTATATTCCTGTATTTGAAGGTTAGATAGATGTGGATGCTCTAGAAAAATGGTTAAATCTGCTAGAAGGCTATTTCTCTGTTCACAATTTTTCTTATAGGGAAAAGATCACCTTCACACTCCTTAAGTCTCTTCCCCATGTCAAACATTAACACTCCTTGAGTCTCTCCCCCATGTCAAACATTGGTGGGAAACTTACTAGGAGAAAAGTTCAACATATGAGTCTAGAATATATGGGGTCGAGCCCACTTGTCATTTTTTTGTGGATGCAGTCAAGGAACAATATTACCATGTTGGTAACTATGATGACCAATACATGATATGGACCACACTGCGAAAAGAGAGGGGCCAAACATGGTCGTATTTCACAAATAATTTCCATACCTTATGCATCGAACTGGGTATTAAAGACTCTGAGTGACATATGGTTCAGAAATACCACAAGGCTCTACATAGGTACATACCCAACATTCTCCAACTTATTTTTTTGTTTCCATACAAGGGGTTATAGGATTACATAGTCAACAATATAAGAACTAAAATTCCTATAGATCCTCTACACCAAAAGAACTTCTCAATTCTCACAAATATTGTTAATGAATCTGAAACATTCTACAAAGTGTCGACCTTCATCAACAACACTTTCCAGTATTCAACCATGTCTCTCACAAAGTGATATTGAACATCAATATGCTTTGTATTTGAATGATAAGTTGGGTTCTTTTCTAAGAATATTGCACTCTAACTATCACAATCTATCCTTATATATTGTTGTACCAACCCAATACATGAACACAATCTTTGTAATCATACTACTTCCATACTTGCATGAGTGGCTGCCATGTATTCATATTTTGTAGTTGAGAGTGCCACTACAACTTGTATTTTTCTCATCCAAATGATTTCTCCTCCAAATAGGTTATACAAATACATGCTCTTAGATATTCTGCAATCTATATCTCTAGCCCAGTCTACATCAACAAACCCATGTATGTCCAACACCCTGTCTAATCTCGGTCTTCCTTGGCAGCACAATCCATAACTAGTAGTTCTACACAAATACTTGAAAACCCTCTTTATTGTTGTCCAACACTCATTTCCTAGTTTTGACATATACCTGCTCAAAACTTCCACTGATGCCATATACTTATAGAGATACAAATCCCCTAACTTTTTCCATAAATCCTTGGTTGTAGCTTCCCATGACACATTTATCAATACTAAATCTGAGAGACACAACCATATTTTTCTCTTTTCCTTCTAATCCAACCATTCTCAGTATTCTACTGATGTTTATTTAGGTGGAGTACCTAGACCCACAATGATCCACTGATCTTTTTCCACCAATATATATTCCATATTGAGCTTTCATACCTCAATACTTTGTCCATTAAATTTCACGATATCTATTTTCAAATTGGGAAAACCAACAACTTGTTTAGAGGCACACCTCTAATTCTTTATTCATCATCCTTCTTCATTGTTTAGAATACAATATATATAGGATCCCATGACATCCAAACCCTTAATCCATTGACTTAGATTAGTCAACAACCCTAATTCTTTAACCGAAATTAGAAAACCATCGACGAAAACCATGTGCCTGAAAAATGACAAAAATGGATGCAAAAAAAAAATCGCCAATTATATATATATATATATAACAAAGACTGGGTAAGGTGATACGAATGAGTGAAGAAAAACGACCACTTAAGACCAAAAAAAACCTCCAACTAAACCAATAAGGACGACAGAGAGCCCTTATGGCTACTAACACTCAGGATGACCCAATACACTGTAACTTTAGACATTATCATAGAGAAAAACACCAACAATTCATTCCAAAAATCACAATTTTACACAGTTGCAATACTTAAGGAAATCAAAACCATACATTCGAGCCAATATCCATTTCATAACAGAGCAGACTCATGGATGTCCAAAAAACGACATACCTGTAATCCAAGCACTTTAAATGTGAGTTGGTCGAGCAGTTCCTCTCTTCTAGGAAATCAGAGCATAACCACAGCAACAAAGTTGAACATTAGCCCGATTAGGATGGTGGCCAATGATGGAGTAAGGGTGACGTGAAGTAAATGAACTTCACCTCCATTCATAGTCCATTAAATCCTTAGTACATGCCAACAATCTTTCCATTAACACAATTAATCAAACCATGTATCGAAACCATCACCCAATTAAATCCAATAGCACAACCATATCACATTTCTAACTTATTCCTTAACATAAATCAACCACATTCCATA
Organism: Picea mariana; assembly: GCA_032191745.1. Lineage (NCBI taxonomy): Eukaryota > Viridiplantae > Streptophyta > Pinopsida > Pinales > Pinaceae > Picea > Picea mariana. Next base: position 4,538 of record JASDQU010250428.1, on the reverse strand, counting down.
TAACTCAATCAAATCGCATAACCATTAACTTGCTAGCTAGGATTTAACCATAATCATTTTAATCTTTCATGCATGTAGTATAGTATATTTGCAGAGTTAGATCCCTTTTCCCTTTTCATTTGTTATAGTGTTTTTTCCCTTTTCCAATTTCCTTTTATGTATTGTTACTAACATGTTTGTTGTGCAGGTGTCCCAAGAATAGATAGTAATGGTATCAATGAATAGCATAGTCCATAGTAACATAAAAAACCAATACTTCATAAGCCCAATCCATAGCCAATAAAAACAAGATCTCATCAACCATGTAAGCAGTGTCGAACATCATGAAAGACATCAAATATGAACCAGATATGATCTCCAATCTACAAGGGGGTCCCACCTACTACTATTATTTAGTTTTTATAATAATAGGCCTTAAAAACATTTTTTAGTAAAAGCTTCCTTGATATTTTAATCATCAACGAGCCCATAATCTCTGTGAAAGTGACTTTTCATGTAGCATGCATGATGTCATCTCTTTCAAGAATCTATTTTTCTGCTCAACCACTCTGTTTTTGTGTGGAGTATAAGGAACCGTGTGCTGCAACTGAATCCCAGCCTCAAGACAAAGATTGTGTATCTCATGGTTGACATACTCCCCCTCATTATCTGTTTGGAGGACTTTAATCTTTTTTCTTGGATGTGTCTCAATAAGGGCTTTGAAATAGTTGAGGTGTTGAAAGACCTCAGATTTTTTCTTGAGAAAGAAAGTTCATGTGAAGTGTGAGAAATCATCAACAAAAATGATCATGTAACTTGTTTTACTGATTGATGGATGCAGAAAAGGTCCCATGAGGTCACTATGGATCAGATCCAAAGGAAAGGAAGTCTTTTGAGTCTTTCCTTTGTCGAATTTCTCTTGAGGGTGTTTTCCAAGAACACATCCCTCACAAATTCCTTTGGAGAAGTGGATGTCAGGTAGACTATCAACCATTCCCTTCTTTCTAAGATGTTACATATATCTAAAATTTAAATGCTCGAACCTTTCGTGCCATATCCTACTGCTTTCATCATCATGGGTAAGCAATAATGTAGAATCTAGTTCAATAAATTCAAAAAATGTGTAGTGTAATATACAATATATAAATATTATATAATAATAATAATAATAAACAACAATAATAGTTAATAGTTAATTAATGAAAGGGAAAGAGACATGCCTTTTCACCTCATGGCCATTCAATGCCTATATGTATATCTCCACGAGGATCATTGTAATAATCTATTATCTATTTTATCTCATTAGATACATTCTTATTCAATATATTATTTATTGTCCAGTATGGATTACAATTATTCATTCCATTTATGATGGATATTCGTTGTAAGAACTAGATTGGTTCTTTGCATTGGTATCAGAGCTTTGTTTGGTGATCCTAGCCATTGGCCATACAGGCTTGTAGCCTCATACAAAAAAAAAATAGAGTTTTTCTAATTTATCCAGGTCTTTAACCACGTGAGGGAATTTTTCCATTAAAAAAAAATCATCATAAAAAATTACCATTGAATAAATAATCTTTTAGTTGCAAGAAATTATAAGTTATTACGAGATATCAAGAAGAAGGAAAGAAAAGGGAGAAGAAAAAAGAAAGAAAGAAAAAGAAAGAATAAAAAAAGAAAACATAGTTTGAAAGAAAAAGATCCAAAGAAGAAGGAAGAGTAAATTTTAATTTTGTTTTTTGTAGTTTACAAGCCCATGGTTTTAGTAAACCATTGGCCCATGGAAAATTAAAAAGAGAGGGTATCATATCAATTAGAGATATCCACAAAAAAGACAAGGAGGAAAGTTAAAGGATTTAAAAAAAAAAAGTGAAAAGTGTATTGTTTTAAAAGTGGGTTCTTGAAATCCATACATTTATCTTTTATTAAAAAAATAAGAAGTGAATTATGACATCTACGAAGAAAACAATTTTGGCAAAATGTCCTTATTTCTCAAAAGAGGAAGAGTATGAAAGATGCCTTATGAATGGAACTCTCCCTTGTCCATATTGTAAAAAACTTTTTACTTTAGTAGAAAATCAAGGTGACACACATTGGGATGTGAAAATAAAAGAATTAGAGAATCAACTAATTCATTATCAACAACACACCAGAAATTTACAATTTCAAGTTGGGTTGGAGAAAATGCTAAGAAACAAAAAAGAGAGACAAAATCAACAACTTGTGTGGAAGTCGAAAGTCGAAAGTTCCATCAAAATAATTGATCAACAAAAATCTCCAATAAAGATCTACTTGGGGTGGATCGATTCACACTCGATGCAACAATTTTATTTGGGACTTGATAAATCGTATCATCTTGTTTCATCTAGTGTCATAGCTACAAGCACAAAAAATCTTGAGAATACATTGCAAGATAGAATGAGAGCTAAAGGGAATCCTTTCAGTAATTATGCTTTGAGGACAAAGCAATTTTAAGGGGAAGGCAATGTAATATACAATATATAAATTTTATATAATAATAATAATATTAAACAACAATAATAATTAATAGTTAATTAATGAAAGGGAAAGAGACATACCTTTTCACCTTGTGGCCATTCAATGCCTATATGTATATCTCTACGAGGATCATTGTAATAATCTACTATCAATTTTATCTCATTATATACATTCTTATTCAATACATTTATTATCCAGTATGGATTACAGTTATTCATTCCATTTATGATGGATGTCCGTCGTAAGAACCAGATTGGTTATTTACATGTAGAGCCTTGATTGATGATTTACCTCACCAGTAGCAACCTTGGAATTGGTTTGCATGTCATAGATATCCACAACATCAGGTGTGAATACTACTCTCTTCCCGGTGCGGGAGTTTGTCATCTGATACATGGAGAGAAGATTGATAGAGAGTTTGGTAACATGTAGAACATTCTCAAAGATTTCATTTGTGAGTTCAATTCTCCCTTTGCCAGTGATCTCGATTGGAGAGTTGTCCCCATTAGAATAGGAGGGACTTCTCATGCATCCAATGAAGAGTAGACTTATTTTATGGTTTCCATCTAGTGTGATGCTCCTAAATCTACAATCCAAGCATTGGGAGAGGAGTTGATGGCAATCAAAGCATGGATGGAATTACCTTTCTTGAGATTTTGATCTTGTGGCTTCTTATTCTTGGCACCCTTGGGGATGCGATCTCCAAGGTTGTTTTGTTGAATTATTTGGGCCATTTGATCTATTTATTTCTGCATACATGCAGATTTAGAATGGAATCCTTTATGCAGTAAGTGCATTTCTCCCATTTTCTTCCCTTTCCACTTTTGGATGCCGAGGAATCATTGAAGTGTTTTGAGTACCCTTCCTTATTTGGATTTTCATATGCCTTCCTTTTGCCTTGGTTTTTAAATTTCAAATTTTGGTGACTGCTACCATATTGCAAAGCAAGTGAATGCGCCTTTGGGCCTTTGTTTTTTCACATGTTGATGAGATTCTTCTGCTCTTGCATCAAAGCCTCAATAAAGACCTCAAGAGAGGGCATCTTCCAGGTGGCTCCAGAGGAAAGACTAACTGAATGAAATGTGGGTACAAACACTGAGTATTCTGGACCAAGTTTGGAAAGAATGGTAAGAACCATTTTTTTCTCCTCCTTAGATTTATCAACCCCGCAAGCCTTGAGTTCCGAGAAGAAATATTTATATTTGGTAAAAAAATCTTGGAGATTTTCAAAGGTTTTTGGATCCAAATTGAGAAATTCAACCTCGAGTATATGTCGCCTCATCTCATCCTCTTTTCCAAAATTTCCTTCCATGGTGGTCCAAACTTCAATGGGGGTTTTACAGGAGGATATGTGAAAGAGGAGCTTGGGAGAAATGAGACTACAAATAGTTCCAAACACTTCATCCATATTATTCAGATACTTGGATGGTTCTATGGATGATGTGAGTTTGGTATTTGTGTCCATGGTTAACCTGTATAATCCTCTCCTTTGAAGATGTATTATCATCTTGTCCTTCCATGCAAATAAATTTTATGGTGTAAGAATGAACTCTTTTGAAAATTCCATTTTTCACGTTGTCTTCAATCTTTGGTACCTGCAAAAAGATTCTGGTGTGTCTTTTTCCTAGCAATCTATTTTATTTGATACCATGTAAATGTGGATGAACCTACATAGATAAGATCTAGCTATCAAAAATGCATACATAGTTTGTAGAGAAATGAGAAAAGATTGAAATGAGAGATTGATATGTTGGATCATGTTGTCATTGATGTCGATGGTTTGAATGATTGATGTCAAGTGATTGATTGATGTCAAAGGATTGATTGACTGATGATTTATGTAATATAATATGTAGTGTCCTTGATGAGAATGCATAGATGAAGATGGATCAATGAGTTGTCACTGATATATGATGAAGATGGATCGATGTGGTTCCATTGGTATATGATGCATTGTTGGAAAAATGTATAGATGACTCATTATTGTCTTATCATGATTGATAAGGTGCACAAATGGATGAACTCCAAAGTGGTCCCCTTATGGTGAAAGCCCTCACGGG
>JASDQU010250425.1:4752-16318 GCA_032191745.1 Picea mariana | reverse complement strand
ATTATGGAGATACACTCTGTGGAAGATAGGGTTTGTGACCAGTCCTGAAGCTAGTCAATAAAGAGGTGTTCCGGTTAAAATAGTCATAACTTATTCATTGAGAATCCAAATGATGCAAGACAAATTTCATTGGAAAGAGTATGGACTTTAGTTTCTTGTGTGCAAGTTTCAGAATCAGATGTTAAATATTGAGCGTAGGGCATTCTTTACAAGTTTGGTACCCTGAATAGACCAGAATTGAATAAAGTCTACTATTCTTTCTATAACTTCTTTTTGGGGAGGATTCAAGGAGTGAAACTTGGAGTTTTAGAGAATACATTGAGTAATATTATATACAAGATCAAATTACTCCAAGAATTGAAGAATTACAGAAATTGAAGAAGTCTCAGAAAGCATTATCAGGTTCTATGTGATGACTGGTTGATGGTGATGATTTAATATAAAGTTTTATTATCTCTCATATATTCTTGGGTGGAAGGAAGGGGCAAGGATGGAGAGTTCAACTCTCTCTTGATATTGGAGGATTGTATCTTCCTCTTGGAGGTTTATCCCTCCCTTTACATTTGGAAGCTGTAGCTACCTTCATAAGTCATTACTTCCCTTGAACAATAACTATTGATTATTTCTCATATATTGTGCAAGTTGTATTGTGGTGTATTGGTGTAACTCTTATACTATTGTTCATTGCTCATTGGATATAGTTTAATGGTTTAAGTATAAGTTTAAAAAGGTTTTAAATTGTTTTGATACTGATTCACCCCCCTCTCAGTATCAACAACTCTCCCTCTCTCCCTCAGGATTATGTAACAAGGCATGGAAGAAGAAGCTAGAACCTTGGTCCACATACATCGACGTTTCGAGACTTCTAAGGGGATTGGACTTAATGTTCGTCTGGGGTTGGGTACTCTAGTGTCCCAGGATGCATAACTCTCTCCTAAGCTTGGTTATGAAACTCGACGACTGAGATCACCTCGAAACTATGATATGATGGTGGGTACTGGTCCATATATGAATGGTTGAGATTGATAACAACTTAGGAATCAATGGCTAGTAAGTTTCTCTAGTTATTATAGGGATCTCAATGGGTAACCCACCCATTCTTTGAAACATGATTAAATCGTTTCATTCCTCTCTGATAAACACCATTCAATTTCCTTTAAGTTGTTTTACATCATTTACCAGCAAGCGATAATCATGTTGTTGGGCATCCAAATGGGATTGAATATCCCACATATCAACGACATCAAGGAGAGGGGAACAACATTGTATTTTATATGCATTTCCAGATCTTTCTACACATAGGATTAATTATTAATTCATTACTCCTTTCTCAATATATTTCATTAATTCGTTGGCATTCATTTATTGACCTTTAAATCTAGTTCCCTCTTATAGGATACCCATTAATCAGGCATGTAAATTTACTATATAATCCAAGGCACATACTCTTTCTTATCAATCAAATTACATAGAGTGAGAGACACTTATCTGTTACAGGTTATAGCTAGCTAACTGACTGTGGGTATTTTCCTTTCCACCCAACCGTAGGCTCTATATGCTCAATCACATTGACAGTAGGACACTCCGTTCCAAGCCATGATACCACTGGGGGATTCCTCTCTCTCTGGTTCCCAACAAATTCTAAAGGACTCTCTCCCTCAGACCTCTATGGTAAGGATGTCCTCACATCAACCTAAATCAGGCATTAATGAGGTTTTCCAGATACCTTCCCAACATCAATCTCGTGACCTTCCTAGCTTAGGTCGAGTCTTTGAATTCTCCCATCTAAGACTTATAGATCCATCTCTTTTTCTATTACTGTGTTTTTACACAATCCATACTATTTCTCTAATCCGAACTCTCTTGAGTTCTCCCTCTCCTAAAACTTTGCTTCCTGATCTCCTATATACCCTCGTGCACTTCTCTTGCATGCATCACTTGGGAAGGTTCTCAACATGTCCCCTGCCTTCTATCTGAAGGAAACCCGTGGGTCAACTTGATCTGCAGGAATGGTACCTTGTGGTACCTTTGGATGACATTTCCAGCTATCCTAGTCCGATCTCCCATACCTATATTTATTTTGGGTAGTGGGTTGTCCAACCACCATCCTTCCTCATTAACTAGTTTTCCTTGAAATTAGGGTTGAGGAAAATAACATGAATATCAAATATTATCAGCAAGGAGGTTTCAGTCATCTTTAGCATGATGAAACCCTCTATCGGTTTCCTCACCCTTTCCTCTAGTGGTATAATGGCCAACACTTTCAAGGCTTTTCCCATAGTTAGTTGGTTGGAATTTTAAATCAAACAATAATACATTTACAATGTTTTTATGCCATTGCATGAGAATCATAATTCATGATTAATTACACAAAATCATAGGTTTAGAAAATAAGGTGTTATAGAGTAATCTCCCAGCACACCTACCTCCCCACATTGCGACAGGATACACTTAGGTAGATTTAATTATCCTCATTTGAAAATAAATTCATGTGTTTAAACTTGTATCTTTAACATATATATGTGAAACATATTTCTATGTTATATTTCAATTTAGTGTGGTGATATTAAAATTGATTCATTTTTGTGTGTATGCATTCAGTTTAGCACAATATGCCCCACGTAGAGATAGGCTTGGTTTATGTAAAAGCTAACTTAATGATTTCATTTTTTTTAATGTGAAAATTTTATGTTTTATTCATATTTGTGCGATTCAGATTTTTTATTTTTATTTTATATAAGAGCTAATACAAGCATTCCTTTCATATGTGAGTGTGCTCATGGTTAAATAATCACCAATGATGAGGTTAATATACTAGTAGGTTGCTTAATTAATCATCTCCATTTAATGCACTTGTGTGTATACTAAATAAAATCTAAAATTTTAACATTATATACGTTTTAACACATGAGCCTATTTATCAGTTTCCATGGTTCGTTCCTCACCTTGTTCCTCCACCTCGGGTGGAGCATAGGGAATAATAGCTTTCTCATAATGTAGCTTATTATCCTCTATACCATCATTCAAGGTATATTTCGAAGGAACATTAATATTCTTATTATTGATATACTATCATTCAAGATATATTTCGAAGGAACATTAATATTCTTATTATTGATAGAATAGGGGAGGATTCTAAAATAATGTAGCCTAAGTTAGAAAAAAAAAATGTTGTTTGAGGAATTCAATAGGGACTATAGATTGTTTTTTAGAATCTAGAAAAGTTGAATGAGATATATCATGGGGTTTTCCCAATTACCCATGTTGTTGACATTATGCATGAGGAGATTCATAGTGATGAGTCACCACTTTTACGTTGAAGTTAAAAATCAAATCACAAAATAAATGTTTTTATTATTTTTTACTTACAATTCAAAGATAAAAAAATTCTAAAGACTTACAACTCAAAGATAAAAAATTCTAAAGGTTGTAAGGTCTAATGATTTTTTTATTCCTCCTTTTATTTATGAGAAGTTCTTATATGGATACTAAATATTCTTGAATAATATCAAAGTAACTCAACATTTTTTCTAGAATGGTCCAACTATGTAGATACATGATCCAAATTATATGGTGTCAATGAAGTTCATACATATGAATGATATGACACCAAGTGAGATGGGTTTAGGTTTCTAAGTCCTCATTTAGTACCTAAACAACCCTAAAATAGTTACACTTCCAAAAGTGTTAAACTTTACATGTCATGTCAGTATAAATATGCATGAAATGATCTTATTAGGGAGAGTGTTAGGGCTGTTTTGGTGGGGATATAAATTTTCTTAATTCACTAGTAAAATATGACTAATTTATGATTTCAAAAAAAACAACTAAAACATGCATACAAATTAATACTAATAGTGTTACATTTGAAGTTCTTTATAATGCAATTAAATCTTAGTAGCATTTTTCTTAGTCATTAATTTTCTAATTTGATTCCTTCTCTTGCAGTATTTTACAAGTTTAATTAGTCATTAATTTCCATCAATTTGTAGTATATTTACTAGTTTAATTAGTCATACATCTGATTAAACAATTAGATCATTGGAATTCCATTATTTATCTTTAATTGCCATCAATTTGTAGTTTATTTAATATTTTAATGATTCATTAACTACCAACATTTTGTAGTATATCTACTAATTTAAAGAACCATTAAATCTTGAAATTTCATAGTATATTTAACCTTGTTATAAAGCATTGGATAAGTAGTATAATCCTAATCACTTATAACAAGAATAAATTAATAGCAATATATATAATTATTGTTGTTATATATTTTATTGCTAATTTAGTAGTTTCATAAATATTATATCTATTACTTATTTAGTAGTTTCATATTCATTTTATTTTTGTTATCATTATTCTACAATATAAATATATATAATGTCAATACTTTATTAAATGTCAAGAATTTGAATAATGTCACTATAAAATCTTGATGTCAATCCAATATCAATAAGACAAAGTTATAATTTTATTTAGTTAAACAATATATATAACTATCATACATGTGAATCTTGTGAATTAGAAAAGATTGAGTTATAAACATGTAAATTTACATTAAAAAATACTATATTTAAATTCAAGTGTCATATGTGTTAATCAATAGATCAAATTATAAACATGTAAACTCACATGTTATATATAAAATAAGTACAATTATAAAATATGAACACATACACATACATAAATGGATGGAAAGTCAAGTGTGTGTATGTGTGTAAAGTCAAGTACATTGAGTTTCCAATGTTGATGTTGGGTAGGATTGAACATGTATTTACACATAGGTCTAAGTGTCTAGACATGTGGAAGTCATCCAAAGACTTCTACCTTAATACTTTATTTTCATTAAAGAAATTATTAAACTAAAATACTTTTATTAATGAGTTGAGTTCTTTAAGGAAATGTTAAAAGTAATTATCATTTAATCTTAGCCATTGATCTCAAGTAAGGTGAGAAGTAATCTCAACCGTAAATCACTTTGGTGATTAGGGTTAGGTCATAAATCAATCTTATAAAAGTAAGGCTAGGGTGAAGGAGAAGACACTTTCACATAGAGATAACAAAGAAGGGATTTTGCTGGTGTGGAGTCATACGAGAATGTAGAAGAAAAAAAGGATATTTTCTTACACTTGAGAGAGAAAATAAGGACTTTTTCTCAAGGATTGGATCATGAAGGACTATGATTCAAGGAGATATTGGATAGGTGAAGAAGGACTTCCATCTTGAAATTAGATCAAGGAGAAGAGAGAATAAAGGAAATTGTAAGTGGGTTTCAACAAAGCGAAGCCATAGGAAAGGGTTGAGTCATACAAAGTTTGTCATATAGTCCTTGAGGTCGTGTATGTGAGTGTCAGTGGAGACAAGCACATATACATGGGATTACTTAAGGAAAGGAGCGTACATCTCAAAAAGCATGCAATATTTGAGTCGTACAATAGATCAGACTTTGCAAGGTTTGTATGCAGTTATATTTCTCTCAATGGGCCAATATCCCTGTTATGGGAGCCACAATTTGATTATAATAACATCATCTTAGTATTGGTTTTCCCTCCCTAGTTTTTCCAAGGGTATCTACCCAAAAATATTGGTGTTTATGTGTGCATGATTTGGTTTCCAGTATTGCTTCTTCTATCTTTATTTGAGTTCAATATTCCATCAGTGAATTTTTGTTTTATGAGTTGCTAATATTATTTATTGTAAGGAAATCACTTGATAACAAGATACGTAGGTTTCAGACTAAGGATTGCAACATGGTATCAAGGCAGTCACTCTGAGAGTGATCTAATCTTAGGTTGTATGGAGGATCTATTAGAATTGAGCGACCAAGAAATAGATCTAGTTCATATCTAGGGTTACAACAATAGATCTATTGGATCAAGAGTGTCAATGTGGTTGTTTGAAGGACCAATAATAGATCCAATATATTTTGCAACATATCTATCAGTTTTGCAGGAGATCTTAGCATATTTATAAACCAACATGAAGAAATTGAAGGACATATTTATGGGAAACAACTGTACGGAGGTAAGACTTATTTTAATAGGCGTACAAAGTTGTACACAGGTTGCAGTGGTAAAATTCACATACATACATGAGTTCTAGTAAGGAAACTCATGTACATACAAGGGTTTTAGTAAGAACATGCACATACAAGATCCTACAGGTTGTACAGAGGGAGTTTCAACAGTGAAATTCATTGAGTGCTTCAGCCACAAAGGACTGTGACTCAAGGGGATCTTAGGAAGAATGAAGAAGGACTTTCATATAGAGATCAACTCAAGGGATAACATATCTATTAGAGTCAAAGACTTATAGAGAGAGAAAAGAAGTATTTTTTCTCGGAAAGGATCTTAGCAAGGGTGAAGAAGGACTTTCACCTAGAGATTTGATCAATAAAAAGGAGAAGGAGGCAGTAATAGAATGATCTAGAGCAAGGAAAGATCTGGAAAATAGAGTAGTAGTAGGAAGGTCCATCATATTGGAGCAGATTTCTAGAGCTGTATGTAGGTTTTTGTAGCAACATGTACATACATACGTGGGTTCTGTTGGGGTCCTATAATCATAGGTGACTTGATTCTTCAGCTATCTATGTGGCATTTCTCTCGTAACAAAGACATATGGCTTGATGGGCTCGGTTGATTTCACTTCTCCCTCCATACATTTCGCCCGATCCTTCATTAAAACAAATAATATATAAAACAAATAATAATAAAAAAACGTGCACCTTATGCGCACATCCCAAAAATTAAAATCGACGCCCGTAATATTTTTCGAACCCCCCCTGACCATCTTAACTTTAACAGGGGGGGTACGGGAAAAGTGGTTTTCCCTTGGGAAATTGTCACCACCAAGTGCTACTGGACCCCCCCCCCCCTGCCCCCCCCATTAATACCACTTAACACCCCAGGGGGGGTCTGGGATACCACCTATCCCCCTCCAAAACCGCTTTCCCCCAAAATTAAAACCATTTTTTTTCATCTTGACCACTTTCCTTCCGAGAGTATTTCTGGGGAAACTAGAGGGAATTTTGAAAACTCGAGAGAGGTTTTTCTCTACAACGGGATGAATAACAATAACCTCTCTCAGGTTTTTCACATGTATCAGGAATTGGGAGAATCAAAGACATATATGAGCACCATTTTTCAGGTTTCCGGTTTTCCTGATCTTGTCATGTTTTTGCGATGGCTGGTTTGGAGAGCGAAGATGAATTTTGAAAAAACAAAAGAGATGTTTTCTCAGGACAGACTTATATACAATAAAATATTTCATTTTTTGCACAACTATCATATTCTTGGAGATACAAGTGTCTAAGTTGACCCTTATTTTCAACACTTCGACCCATCTTTCATGGTAGATAGTTCAAGATTTTCAGGGATTTGTTTCTATTTTTGGCCAGGTTGTTGAATTCGACCTCCTGATCCTTGGAGACAATATTTCTATATATTTTTATAATTCAAATGTAATATGGGTTGGTCAGTTGAGACCTATTCATAGAATAGGATCCAGATTATAAAGCAGCTCACATAGCCTCCTGTGTTCATCAATCCAATAATATAGTCACAAYAGTTATAGGATTCATGTGTCAATCTTGGTGGTGAAKTTATTTTATTCACTGCTATTTGTTTCCATTGTATTTCTTAAGTAATTCATATTCTGAATTATGCTAATAGGTGTAAAGAACATAATTTGTTGAGACATACACTCTGTTTCTGGATTTGACATAATTATCAATGTTTTCTACTCAATGGTTAATTCYAGGATTCTTGATTGCCCCGTTATTACTTGGTCCTCTCATATTMTCYTCCAAATCCAAAATCAACCTCAAAGAATCCAACAAGAGTCCCTACCTTGCCCTGTAGTGYTGTATGTAKAACCTGTCTTTGATTAAACCCCAACTTGTGACTCCATTGCCCAATGGTTTTTCCCTTGTTGTTCCAACCCAACAATTCAAAACAAACAAACAAACGTGTACTCTTATAACTAGCCTAAAATTCTGAGTAAACAAAGCTATATCAGATAGAGAGAGCCCTCTCTGAGTCTTGGAGGACTAGATCCAGGACTTCAAGTTGTTTGATGCTACCTTTGTGATTGCCTTCGTAGCCTTGGGAAAATTACAGAGTGCTAACATAGTGGCGACCATACTGGGGATTGTTCCTCAGAAAAGTGTATCAAGCTCCAAATCTGATTACTGATGGTGGACAATGATCAGACACAAGAAGGCTGAATCATCCACCTGGTGACTCTAATCAACTCCAATCAGTTTCAAAGACTCCACTGGAGGAAGAACCTGAAACATGAAAAGACAATCTGAAAAGATCAGGTATGCAAGTTGGAATTGTACCCAAGACATAATTGGTTTTATTTTTAATTCTTTTGTCCCTTTTGTGAACCTGTCTAAGATCATATTGCTGAAACTCATGTTGACCAAATTCAACCTGAGGAGCCTCAAGAGATCAAGCCAAGTTTTACAATCATTGTACATACTCCTACACATGTGTATATTCCAGATAGATACAAGCCTCTTGTATTACCTCCTATACTCCATGATTTCCGTGCCAATTATTACGAACATCTTCCCAGGTTTGATGGAGAACATGGTAATATCACATCTGGAAAAAAAATACAAGGTTTTGAAAATTATTTTGACCTTTTCGAGGTTGAGGAAGATGATGTCTGCATTAGGCTTTTTTCTTTATCTTTGCAAGGTAGAGCTAAGGAATGGTTCAAAAGTTTGTCAGCTGCAAGCATTCCCAATCTTCATCAGTTTGTAAAAATCTTCCTCGACAAATGGGATATCAACAGAAATCATTTCCTCATTCTAGAAGAGTATGATCATTTGAAATGATAGCCAAGAGAAACAGTGCAACAATTTTCAACAAAATTCAACCAAGTTTACAATTCAATGCCTATTGAGATAAAGCCTCCCCCTGGTTTAGCTCTTTTACACTACCCAGATGCCTTTGATCTGGAGATGGCATTTCAACTAAGATAAATGAACACTACTACACTCAAGGAGATGTAAGATAGTGCAATTAGTGTGGAAGAAAATTTGTTGATCAAAAGGTCAAAGATAAAGGCAGAAGAAAGGAAAAAAATAACAAAGGAGTAGTTGAAATCTTCAGAAGCTAAATTGGACATTCTGGCCAGCACAATGAAATAAATGATGTATAAATTCATCATGGGAAATGAACTTGTTGTTCAAGGGCATCATGTTTCATTGGTTATAGAGAAAGAAAGGATCACTGTTCCCAAACACTTTGTAGCTCATCCTTGGTATCATGGATTGGAAAATGATTGTTTCATGTATTCAATTCACAATGTAGTCAAAGATGAAACTTCAGCTCAGCTTGTAGAAGAGCCATCAACTGATGTGATGTGTATGTTTGATGACATTTAATTCATGGATGATCTACCCAAGCACGATAAATATGATGAGGATTAAATCAAGATTGATTTTCCAAAGAAATCAACAACATATTGCTGGGAGGAAGAAGATCAATTGCAATTCAAACATGGCAGTCATCCCATGCATAGAAATTATGACAACAATGAGCAGAATGCAGAAAATTTCAGAGTAAGTGGAAAGACTCCACCCTTATGTTTCTCTACATTTCAATTTATGAGAGAAGATTATAAACAATTTGTAAATAGTGAAGATGTAGAATCTTTTAATGAATCAGTTAAGGATGCCATTGATGACATGGAAGATGTTTTAGATCCAGGATTACAACCACTAAGTTCCCTTGACTTTCAAATTCCAGATGAAAGTTCAAAGTCCGAAACAAAATTTGAATCAGTGGAATATAACTCTATGCCATTAGTCTTTAATTCATTTCAATTTTTGAAGGAAACTCTTGGGCATATGTTGAAGGATAAATACATACAAAGTCAAGAAATTTCATTTGAATCAATGCATCAGTCATGTCATTCTCTTCAGGATCTAATAGTTGATTTGTTGGATGACCTGTGTTGTCAAGATCATGTTTCATGTGCCAATTATGGAATTGAAAGAATTTACGATATAGACATGGTTAGACAATCATTTTCATGGTTTGATTCAACAACAACTTCTTCTCAAAGTTCATTAGAAAATCTACAGACAAATCAGATATTTCATAATGATACAGATGGCATATGTGTATTATCAGGTCATGGTCTTAAAATGGATAAATTTGAATATCAGGAGATAAATCATGTTTATCATGATCCTATAATTGTCTATATGGAGGAGCTATTCTTTTTAGAATGCCCATTGATACCTAAAGTTTATGTGATTGTCCATAGTCCCAGGGCTTTGCGTTGTTAAGATCAGGTTGGAAATCAGTCTATGTGGCCCATGCAAGTTCTATTTCTGATACTGGTTAATAACAATGAAAGAGCAGAGTTATTAGAGCAGTTTCTTGACTTGATGCACTAACATTATTGTATCATTTAGAACAAAACAATTATCAGTGGTGTAGGGTAGGTATAAGTTTAAATAAGCTCAATCATTTGAGCATCTTTTTCAGCAGTGTGTGGTTTTCAATAGAGTTTGCAGCTGATAGTGTATAGTTCAATGTTGAGTTTAATTTGATTCAGTTTGAAGATTGTAGCTGCAGTGACTCCATGGCCCAATGGATAAGGCTCCGGTCGAGGTGTTCAGAGTTCTATGGTTCTTGTGACCTCTCGAAAGAGATGTCATCCCTAGGTGGAGCCTATGTTGGGTTCCTATAATCATAGGTGACTTGATTCTTCAACAGTCTATGTGGCATTGCTCTCGTAACGAAGACATCTGGCTTGTTGGGCTCGGTTGATTTCACTTCTCCCTCCATCCATTTCGCTCGATCCTTCATCACCCTACTGCACCCTTCATGCCCTCACCCTCCATTTTTTTACCCCTCCACCATTTTTGTCCCTACATGAATACACAAGATTAGGATTAAAAACATTAGCTTAATAATAAATGGTTAGTGACATTTTTTAACACTAATTAGCATAATAGTGTTAATTTAATTACATTAGTGTAGTTAGATTAATAAAACTAGGTTAGTCTTGTTAATAATAAATTAATTACTAATTAATCAATAATTAATGAACCCCCAAGTTTGTAACTAAGAAACCATAATTAATTAAATAATTAAATTAAAAAATTAAAACCATTTAATAAAAAAAATATAAAACAACATAATAATAATAATAATACTAATCTATTTTTAAGGTCACAGCCAAGCTAGCACACCAAATTGGTGTATGAGACCCCCTTATTTGTGGGACAAGGGATCCCCCTCCACCCAACGATTTGACTGGTAAAGTCTATGAAGGTATACATACCCTACCCCCTTCTGGATTACAATTTAAAATTTAAATTAATTAAAACATCAATAACATATAATAAATAAAAACTATATAAAACATAATAAAAACATTATGAAACAATTAAAAAAATCTAAAACAAAAAACACGTAAAACATTAATAAAACAACAAAAGTTAAAAAAATTAAAAAAATAAAAAATTAAATTAAATAAAGGTAACAAATAAATAAAATAAACATATAAAACAAATAAAATAAAAAACAAAAGTGTG
>JASDQU010250424.1:0-12124 GCA_032191745.1 Picea mariana | reverse complement strand
AACAAGGAATAACCTTAGGAAAAATAAATCCTAGGTGTGTGCGAAGTAACTCCAACACCCCCCCTGAACATCACTATGGTGAAAATAAAGAATGGGTCCCGACTACGAGGCCATGTTAGGTACCCAAATACAAAAGATACATTGAACTAAACGAGGAAAGAGGGAAAAACTCATGGGAAAAAAACCCCCCCTCAAATTACAATGCATAAAATAAAAAATGATAAGGAACAAAAGGCAGTTGCTAAGCAACCATGTCATTCACTCCAAGAA
Organism: Picea mariana; assembly: GCA_032191745.1. Classification (NCBI taxonomy): domain Eukaryota; kingdom Viridiplantae; phylum Streptophyta; class Pinopsida; order Pinales; family Pinaceae; genus Picea; species Picea mariana. Next base: position 11,854 of record JASDQU010250424.1, on the reverse strand, counting down.
GACCTCGCAATTGTGCAAGTTTGTGCTCTTTGAAGATTTTGTTGAAGATGTAGATGTATGCATGGATCTGATGAAGTATATGCATCATTTATATTTCCACACATATCCACTTTATCTTCTTGTAATGAATAATATCCAAATAAATTTTGGATGAAATTTTGAAAACCGTGCAGCCATTTCCAGAAAAATGTTGAAATTTTGTTGATTTTAAAACGATCATAACTTCACTTTCCAGACTCCTTTTCGGATGATTTGTTTTTTGAAATTGGATATTTTCCCGAGAGGAATTCAAATTTCCAATTTGTTTCTGCAAATTTGGCTCAGAAAATATCAAAATGGAGTCTGATGTGTGCGGCTCTCTTTTTGTCTCCTGAGATGCATGCATGGTGCATGCAAAAGTGTCTGCATGTGACTCTTGAGATGCATGCCATATATATTCCACATGAATTTCAGAAAAGAAATCTGAAATGGAGTAGACATCAGCTTCAATTAATGGAATACAAATTTCTGCAAATACTTTTATAGAATTCTCTTCATAATCAGAGACTTGATCTTCTGATGCCTTCTCTTCTAGCTCTATCTATTCGACCTCCTGCATGAAATATTCACAATATTATTTATTCTGAAATAGAACCTCCAATCTTGTACATAATTCATTTGGAGTTGATCCTTGTGATTCTTCATATACTTGATGGAAAAGTTTGGGAGAAACAGACATGCCGATACTTCCTATGGCCATATCTTGTCTATTGAGAAAGTCATTTTTCTCATCGACAGAATTAGGCTCTACTTCCATTTCCATAGTAATTTGGTACAAGCCTCTGCATCTAAGATGAAGCAGAATTTTAGGCTTCCATTCCAAATAGTTATGAGGCGTGATAAGTACTTCCTGCGAATAATCCATCTTTTTGTTGTCTTCAATCTTTTGTACCTGCAAAAAATGATTTGGTGTAGCTTTTTCTTAGAAGTCTGTCGACTCTGATACCATGTAAATGTGTTGAACCTACACAGAATAGATCTAGCTAAACAATAATACACACATTTGCAGAGATATTTGGAAAAAGAAGAAGAAGGAGAGAAAGAATGGAAGAATTCTCATTAACCGTTGTGAATAATTTACAATAGATGTAGGATACATGAGTAACTAATAAGTCATAGTGGTGGTCTAGATTGATATGGACACACACTAGCAGTTACAAGAGTAAAATGCCACCTAGTCTAGTCTCTCAGGCAGTTACAAGAGTGAACTGCCACCTAGCTGAGTTAACTAGTCAACTAGTCTTTAGTTAACTAACTGAACAAAAAGTAGTGAGTTGGTGATGATCCCAATGTTGCATGGTGACAAAACCAATGCAACATCTAAACTCAACTCAACTAGTCAAACTGAAGTTTTAACTGAAAGAGAATATTCTCCAAGTGGAATATTCTCCCCTAAAATATAGGAGACTAGATAATGACTAATTATGACTAATAAACAAGGAATAACCTTAGGAAAAATAAATCCTAGGTGTGTGTGAAGTAACTCCAACAGGATCTGCAAAATATTTCTATCGATCTAAGGGAATTAGAAAAGGAACTTTTCAACATAAAAAACTGAAATGAGATCAACGTCGTCCCCTTGAGAAGCTACATTTAAGAATGGCTAGAGAGGGAATCGAAGCAAGTCGTCAACGAAAGTCAACAGGCAGTTGCCACAATTCCAATAGTCGTCAATGACAACAATAAAAATGCATCATCAAGAAAATAGCAAAATGGGTGATATGTACCATCACTATAAGTCTATACTGATAACATCATGATTTGTTTATCAATCTAGTTATTCGACTTTTTTAAATAGAAATGTCTAGCCAAAGACTGATACCTTTCAATTTATTCTTTTCAAGTATTACACTCTACCATCGTCCACTTCTTCTTTCCACACTCCTATTTCTTGTACATATTTCTCTTATGGTCCGCAAGAGCCCCAATCCTAGTCTATATGACAAACGCATTTAAATTTCCAGGAATATGTAACAAACAATATTATTTTTTGATATATTTCAAATAAAATTGTTTTTTATCTCCTTTTATACATATGTCCTCATAAATTTTTATCTTCCACTATGTTGCATGTCAAGAAATTGTGTTTGTTTAATTTCAAAACTGTTTTTTATCTCCTTTTATATATATGTCCTCATAAAGTTTTATCTTCCACTATTTTGAATGTCAAGAAATTGTGTTTATTTAATTTGAATATAATTTTATTTGTGCTGGCACATATAGAGACAAAATAGACAGAAATTTTGAACATGGCAAAATAGATTATATAGTTTCAAAATATAAATGGGACTCTAGGGGCCACGTATCATTTACCGCATGGATACCACCTGTGCTTCATGTTTCTTGCCACATCTCCATTGCAATTTCCATCTGCCTCCGCTACTTTTTCCCCATCCCTATGAATTTATTCCCAATTCAACCCGACAGGGACTACGCTGCCATACAACACTTGTTATATATTAAGTCTTTTATCAATCTTAGAATTAACAATCCACGTCGATTCATTTAGAGTCATGCATAGAAACAACAACTTACATTAATAGAAATAACAATTTACATCATTTGTTTCAAGGTGGCGCATGTTGGGTATGTGTTATATTCTTTGTGGAAAAAAAAAATTCCTCGGGAAACATGTCATATTTAGGTGGTTTTTCGGCACATGGTTTTTTGCTGATTGTTTTCTATTTATGGTTAAGGAATTAGGGTTTTGGACTAATCCAGGTCATTAGGTTAGGGTTTTCGATGTCGTTGGCTCCTATATGTATTTGTATTGTAAACAATGTATCACAATGAATAATATAGAATATGTTGGTTTTCCTGGTTTGGGTTTCCAGGGAAAAATCTCTGTGTAATGTTTGTATTTATCATTGTATATTTTTTGTTCTTTTTCTGAATATCTGTTTGCAGTAGATATTGTACAAGGTTAGAATTTACAATGTATACATGTTATAATGTATTCATTGTTGTTAATACAATCATTAGGTTGTTTTTCATTATTTATCTTTGTATAAAAAGTTAAGATTAAAAAAAAAACAGATTTGTATTTTATATACACTTTTTTGGACATTAAAGCAATTGTTGATGTACATTATTTATTTGCAATTTTTCTTTTAAGTATGAGATCTACTCATCTACATTTTAACACTCATCTACATTTTAACAAATAAAAGGATATACATTTATTTACTTTCACTCAACCATTTCTATCCAAATTATATCGGGTAACTTTTACGCAAAAGGTTCCCGGATGGGGTGACAGGGAGGCTTAAACGACCACGTGGAGGCGAGAGGGGAAGCGACGGCATGGAGCTCACCGGCTCGCACCAAAGGCTCATTAATTAGCTATGAATCCACACCAGCGCATTCATGGATGGAGCCTGCCCGCACAAGGGGAAGGTACCCGCACTGAGTTTCAGACATTAATGCCGGAAGAGATCGCGGTGATTAGCGCCCTCGGTATATTTCTCGGGTTCATTGTTAGCTGGGTCACTCCAGATTGCAGAGAGATCTCGGGACGCTCTGTCTCGCAACAGCACAGGCTTCACCACAAGCTTGCTCGCGACCCGCTGATACGACCGCTCTGCCTGTTCGCTTTACCTCGCTGCACTGCCATGCCACGACTCAGGGGGACACCTCGACGAGGAGCGGCTTGGTACGCAGCCAAGTCGCAAAGAAAGCGAAAGGAGACCATCGAAAAAGCAATGGCAGTGGCTGCCAGGAGAAGAAGAATGAGGGGAATGGCAATTGTCGAGGAGGAGATCCCGGGCGACGAACAGAACATCCCCCCTGTGTTTACCTTGTTCACGGCACCGGAACACCGGAACCCCTGCTCGCAATTTGGTCAGGGCAGTACTACAGCAGAGACAAGTGAGAGGCGCAACCACGGTGATAGCAGCAAAGAAGAACCGTATTCTCCCTGCTATGTGGAGGAGGAACCTCCTCCTGAACCCACCAGGGCAGACACGGGAGATACAAGGCATGAAGCAACTGCGGACACCAGCCCAGCACAACCACCCTCAGCAGCCGGGGATTACCTCAGTCTCATCTTTGACGTGCGACATCTAGACGATCAGGGCTTTCGCATAGGGTGACTGGAGCAAAGGATTGACTTGTTTTTCGCCGCGCATTCAAGAGTTACGCCGAAGAAACAATGTCCAACGTGCGCCAGACCCTATGCCTTTCCTGCGCGATGGAGACACACCGAGGCTGCTGACATTCACATGGACTCCAAGGTCACCTGATGTTCCGACCCAAACTTTGCATGTGGTTTTGTTTTTATAGTTTATGCATGGGGAAAATTAGCTTTCTTTATGTTTTAGATTTAGATGCAAACATTAGTACTCTGATGCAACCTGCTACTCCCGGTTTCCTGCGGGCGGGAGATAGCAGTGATAATTTTGCCACCTTTTATCTGCTCTGTAACTATGATGACATGTGGACAGGGAGGCCCAGTTGCCTCGGTTTCCTACTAAGGCGGGGCAGCTAGCATCCCCAACAGTGTTGTATTTTGCCTATGTCAATATAAAAGGTTCCAACTCTTTTTTACTTAAAAAAAAAAAACTTTTACGCAAAAGGAAAAATTTGTGTCCTCTCCATTCCACTAAGATTAGGATAGAAGTTTACTATTGTTTTAGACATAAAAATCCGTTTTTCCTTGTAGATATATATAGACCTAGCACTCATTGTCATCCACTACTTCATTTTATTGGAAACAATGCCCTTATTTAAGAAGCTTGGTGAGGCCATGCTCTTAAGTTGATTTTGCACCTAGTTTATTGTGACTAAACTTTAATTAACTTTGATTAAATAAACTTAATTTTTTAACCAAAAATACCATGAAAACAATCAACTTATAATATATACCTATCCATCCAAAGATATCATGAAAATAGTCAACTTATAATATATAATACCTATCCATTCAAAGATGTCATGAAAATATTCAACTTGTAATATATAATATCTATCCATTCAAAGATGTAATGAAAATAATCAACGTATAGTATATAATATATAAAGTATCTCTTAAGAAAGTTCATATTCTTTGCAATTGATTTGGCCTCTATAATCGACCTCATACTCTTCATCCTCTTTAATTCAATTTTTTAACTTTGTCTAATTTCATCTATTTGGGATTTATGCAACTTTGTGTACACATTACACTTGCTCCATAGTTGGATTTTCTAGCCATATCCATTAATATTGTGAGATTTCAAAAAAGTCAACTTAGATAGGCCATTATAGTTTCCAATTTTGATTTTTTGGCCATATCTATTAAAATATAGTGAGATTTCAAAAAAGTCAACTTAGATAGGCCATTATAGTTTCCAATTTTGAGCTCATACATATTCTGAGAGAAAAATACGTTTTGACAATACAACATCGCCAAGCCAAATTAAACATAATACCAGCTATCTTTTTAGAAAAAATATTTATATATTATTTATTTTTAACATACACATACATTTCCTTCCTTTCTTTTTACATTGTTGATCTCTACCTAGGAAAAACAATGCATACTATTATTTTTAAATTATCAAACTATTTCATGTCATATTGAGTCGTGTGTATTGTTAATTTCTTTCTTCTCATTTTCTTACCTTCACAGTTTTGAACCTATACTTTCTAGTCTTCCATTATGTTTTTCCTTTGCGACTTTGTAAAATGTTTCCTTCTTCTATTTATTCAACTACCATATTTAGATTTTCTTGCTAACTTTTGACCCTTTCTTAGAGGCTTCCAATATCTCCAACTCAATATACAAAGATGCTTCTAGAAAGGTTTTACTCCTCTTACCATTTTATATTTTTCAAAATGAAAATTGAGTAGTTATATTTTGTTGCATAAACACAACTTCAAATTCCTTCATGCTTAACAAACTATTAGGATCAAAAGTTTTAAAACCCTCATTTTTTCACACCGTACATTAAAATAGTTTTGCATTTCGAAGATTGGCCCTTTAAAAATAAATCAAATCACCCAATTGACTTAAATCCTCCATTTGAATTCACAAATAAATTTATAGACTAAGTTAGAATTGTGCGGCAAGTATCCAAATAATTTCCCACAATTATTTCTAATAAGAAACATAATTGTTTTCCTAGGGAGTTTATAACTGCTTCTACATTGGATGTGCAAAAACCAAGACAAAGGGACATGCTCTTAAGTGTTAATATGAGGTCAGGGTTAGTATTTTAATGGATGCATTGATCTCTTTGAACCTACATTATAACTCCTTGATTGTTAGAGGTCTGATCCCTAGCTTGCATTCATGAAGGGTATCTTATTCTCCAAAATTAGCGTTATCACTTGGGGGCTTTCTTGTGATTGTAGAGGCATCTAAGATATATAGTTTTTGTTCTCTTTGACCTCCTCGAGAGTGCGTCACTATAACTATTTATGTCATACCTTCACGTTTAGTCTTCAACGATTTCATCTCCACTTATTTCCAAATCAATTGGAAGGCCTAGTTGTGATTTCAGTGGAAGATAAATAGTGTAATATGACCATACTATTACATTAAAAAAACACCTTGCATGATGTAGATTGCTAGGGTTACCTACCAATGAGGATATACCCCTCAACCAAGTAGTGCCCAACTTAATCAATAAGAACTTAGCAATGCTTAGCACTTAGGGAAACATTGCCTCTCTTCCAGTTCTGTTAGTTAGTAGTTATTTGTGCACAGCATATAGTTTCATATCTCCATCCTTTGAGCCATGTGCAATAGTTGTTTAATATTTATTTCTCATCCTTGGGCTATGTTCATCTTGTGTGGACCCATTGTATTCATTTGTCAAGGTCATTTGGCCAACATAATAAGCAAGTTATCTTGCTTTAAGCTTTCATACTTTTCTCATTATTTCTTTGTTTCTAGGTTGTCCTTGTCTCCAAGTAATGATCTTCCCTTTTGGGAGGCTTCATCTACATCATTTGGTATCAAAGAAGTTAGTGCAATGTTGCTCTCCCATCCTTGCACCCAAATCTCCTTGTGCTTATTTCCTATGTTTTGAAGTTAATGAGGTTATTTCTAGCTCAAGTCTATATTTAATTTGACTTGACCCTCCTCCTAAATGGTTCACAGTTCTTAGGCATAAACTCAGTCACAACTGTGACATACTCTGGAACAACGCATTGGCAAGTTCTTTGATACTATGTATCTTAGCATCATTTTCAACAACTTGAAGATGATGGAAATTGACAGACAACAAAATCCTTAGAAGCACAAAGATAAAAAAATATTGTGACTACCATGACTACAGGAACTCCAAAGGTTGAGTGTGCGTAAACATCCTCGACTACCCACATGTTCTATATGGTACTCTTTAAATTGTATCTCCCTCTATGACATTGTTTTCTGAGGTATGATACATGCAATTAGTAACTTTCTACTTGATTACCATAGTAACTTTCTACTTGGTTACTATATCTTATATCCTTAGAGATATGAATCTATTTTCCTAGTGGAAGAGGCTTCTGAGTTTTCATTTGTTTCCTTCCAGTGTACCTTGTTTAAAGCATGAGGTGCATTGAGAGAGAAACATTAACATATCCAATGTTTCTAAAGAAAATATTGATCTATAATCATTTTTCAACTGATTTAATTTTGACAAGTCTCTTTCACATACTTTTGTGTTAGTTGGAATAACAATAATACCTTTCCATAGCCGCAACATGTTGGATTACTGAGGGGGGGGTGAAACAGTAATAGAGATCTTTTGTCCTTTTAACCATAGTATGTAATTGTTATTTATCTTTATGATCAATATAGCATTATCATCCAATAAGTGCAGAGTAAATAAACCATGAACAATGAATAATCATAATCATACACCAGTATTTTTACGTGGAAACCCAATGCGGGAGAAAACCATGTAATGTTTTTTCTTATATGTATTTAAGAATCACATTCATTGGAAGCACCAAATTCCTTTGTTCTCCAGCTACAACTGGAAGGAGGCTCCAAACCCCTATATTTTCAAGCTACAACTTGAGGGAATCTCTAACTCCCCAATTCTCTGGCTACAACGAGAAGGAGGCTACAACCCCTTGTGTTCTTTGGCTACAAATGGAAGGTGGCTACAACTACCTGTCCTTTCCCCATCCTGTTGCCATGAAATATAGGTGAAATGATGAAACCAATGCCACACTAACACTGTGAGATATATCAATGTAAACATGTACCAATTTGTGCCAACAACCTGTAACCAACCTATACCAAAGACCTATGATCAACATGTACCTATAACCTTCCTATACCAACAAAAACCCAACATGTATGTGACATGTATGTGATGTAGCTCATGTATGTGTTGCAGATCATGTATGTATGTGACCTGTCTGTATTGTAGCCTGTATATGTACATGTCATGTCTATACTGCAGCCTGTGTATGTCTTCTGAAAAGTAGGGTTTTCTCTTTCCTAAAAAAATTTGACCCTTTGTTGCCTCTGTCACATCAACCTGTAACCTATCACTGTGTCCAGACTATATTTGTTCTTTATGAATACATCCTCATACAAATCCCTTAACCATGTGCATCTATATCTCTCTAGTTATGTGCCATACATGTGTGTATAATCATAAACAAGTGTAATAACCCTCACATGGACTAGACATCAAAACCTTACTTATATACAACTTCTCAATACATCAGCCACTTCACACACACTTCAAAAATACAATCTCTCAACCATGTACCACAAAAACCCTTAACCATATTCCAAGAAAGACAAGATATGCCTCAAGACCAACAAGATGTATCAATGAAAGATATCAATTATACCAGCATTGTATTTATGTAGATCTGACTTATACAATAAGTGACATGCATCCAATAACCTCTCTAGGGAAAATCCTCAAACTTCATGACCATATCTCATGTAGAAAACAATATCCAACTACACATAGAAACAATACATACCTTTTGAACCTGTAGATATATCTGTTGTTCCTGATCACTGTAAACCTTCCTAGGAGCTTGCTTTCAGACTCTAGAGACCTAACATCTTCATCTTCTCAAGTTTCCATGGATTTTCCCAACTGTATAAGACTATTCCTTCTTCATAATGCTTATGTTTACTCTATGTTCTCCTTTATACTGTGTATGTACATGATTTGTTCCACTGTAGCCTGCATACACCTAAAAAACTAGGGTTTTTTCAGTATTTTCTACAATTTTGAAACTTTTGCCATCAACCCTTCTTGTTACCTCAGACTTGCATAACTTAAGATGTATCAATGAGTAGCTGCAATAAGCCTTACACAATAATAGATATTCAATGTTCTCAATAGGTTCTAATAGGAGAGCCTTGCTCTCTTATTCATACTTCCATGTAGATTCCTCAAGGGGTTACCTTCTAACCAACTTAACCCAATTTCCTTCTCTTAAGGATAACCCAATTCTAACCACTTGTCCACTTCTAAGCCACTTTTCTACAAATAGTAATTTATCCACTTCTAGTTGCAACTAAATTGTTTTTAATTACTTTCTTAATGCAAAAACTTAACTGATTATTAACTCCTAGATTCACCCACTTGACTAGTCAACTTCTTCTAGGAGCTTCTAGAATAATTTGACTTCTTTGACTTTATAGATAACTCATGAGGTTTCTCCAAATTCACAAGGAAACAACTCTCTAACCGTGAGGAGTTATGTGACATTCCACATATCATTGGAAATGACATGACATGTACTATCCATTTAGAATAGTTTTACCTACAAATAAATTAACCTTCAGACCATTATACATCAATCAAACTGAAGTCCCTTAACCATACTATTGGGGATACCGAAATTTTCTACCGGAATTGCTTCAAGGGTTGACATGAATGACAACCAACCCAATTAATCAACACATCAAACATGGAAATATGTCAAACCATTCATTTTCACCTCCACGTATATCCCATGCTCCAAACATATGTTAATTTGGGTATGATCTATAAATAGTAGAAATGAATTTATCTTTTTGATTGAAACATCTAACACTAACCAAAATAGGTGAGTCCCTAACACTAAATTTCTCACATAAACATGTTATCCATGTTCTTATTTGAGAGCCTCTATCATCCATGTACTTGTAATAATTACGAGGACTAAAAAACTTGGAAACATAAAAAATAGGTAAATCTATGAACCTTGCATTTAGAGAGTCAATCACCTTCATTACAAAAACATATCCCAATATAATGAAATCATCTAATGTACCCAATATTTTTGATATGGGAAAACTCTCAAACCTCAATACATGTACATGTACCATACTTGTGTAATTTGCAAACTCAAGACTTCCTTGCTATGTTTTACTTAAAAAACATGATATGCGCATTGCACTTGCCCCAAATATGCCTATTGGAAATAGCTTATGAAATAATATTATCCAAAGTAGTGCCAATAGATTTAATGTCAACATGATCCTCTCATAACTTTTGATTCAGATTATTTAACTCAAGAAGCACATATGAAAGTAAATGGATTCAAAATTTCACTTGAAATATTGTGGCCAACTCATACATTTTTTTCTCCCCTAACTCCTAGTCTCTTAACAAAGTGGACATGACCTTAATGAGTATTTCCATGACTTTGCCTCTAGAGAGACACCTAATGTGATGAATTTGTAACACTTCTAACCTTGTGATTTGAAATGACTCCATTATCTCTTCCAATTCTCCATGTCTTTTAGTATATTTTGCAAACCATGAATAAACCTTGTTTGCAAACTTATTAGTAGTTTGCAACTCTGCAAAATAAGATAAAGCATCATTTTTTGTTAATGCATCTCAGTGAGCTATGCAATGGATATCTAATAAATGATAAGTGTGTCAATGAATCTTAGTAGATAAACCTTCATGAATACCCCACATGGATGAAGCTCCATAGAATCCAAATCCAACTAACTTTATCAAGGATGGATCTATTTTTACAAAAAGAGATCTCACGGCATCATACATAGACTACAAGGTTCCATCCCTAATTTGAAGCAAGCATATGAATTTTGTAACACGTTGATCTCTTCCTTAATTTATCAAATATGTAATATAAATGATCAAATGTTGCACCATAGTCTTATTAGTTCTTTCATCCATTAAAATTGAGTAAAATGGGTTGTTGGAAATCTTATCTTTTAACTTTTTCCAATATACCTCCTTAGAAACTTGTAGAAACTATTTTCCAGATGTTGTATTTGTGCATGTTGAGTGTTCATTTGTTAGAGGAATGTGACGAGGTTTTTAAGTTAAATCATGTATGGAAAAAAGATACATGTTTTAAATTAGTGATATAATTCTCTCATTCTCAATGTCTACCATTAGCTCTACATGTTTAGTAATTGGAAGAATATTATGTTTGCTTTCCCTCTCTAAAAATTTCAAATCAAATTTATGATCCTTCGATGTTCTGTGGATGTTTATACCATAGGAATGAAGATTTGTGCTTCCATATTTATTAAAATGGAGTTTCCCTTTTAAATTTTACACACCACGAACTCTTTATCCTTTCAACACCATTACAATATTTTATGGCATAAGTGCATGGAAATATTGTCTTTATTTGGACTTAAATGTTATTTTGGGCATCTTTGATGTCAATTCCTCTTCAAGAAGTTTCACACTATCTGATTCATGGTCTTTAGGTGGATGATGTAATGTCCCCCACCTCTTAGAGAGGTAATGAGGAGACTCAGTGACCTGGGCACCCCCACTAGGTCATAGTCTCACACTAAAGGGGGGGAAAAGTCAAGAAGTTAAAAGTTATATTTTTAAGTTGACTTAAGAAAGGAAAAGGAAAGGAGTAAAAGATAACTCAACAGAAGAAT
>JASDQU010250422.1:0-16356 GCA_032191745.1 Picea mariana | reverse complement strand
CTGCACATAGTCATCTCATGTAGCCAGAATGGTTAAAAAGGTCCAACCTTTCCAGCCACAAGTTCGTGACGACCTTCAACAAACCAAGCAACACGACGGTTCCAACAAGGCAAGCAGCTCACCAAGATTCAGATTTAGTAATCGCTTTCCCCTCTCCCTCGGGAACTCAACGCAATGGAGACCATTTCTTTCTAAGGAGGGAGGATTGATCTAGGTGGATATCGGTGGCCACCCACCTTCTCCAACTAGCCCAAAACATGTTTCTGGCAATTTTGGTAATTTACTATTTTTAGCAGTTTTTAACTTCTGTGGCCATTTTGAGGCCCTAAACGATGTTTTTTTAGAAAACGGGGAGCAACATGGATCATAGATCATGTTGCTCACCCAAAATTTGTAGTTCTCATATAGATCTTTCCAACGAGCTATTGAGCGCCCCAAACGGAGATCGTATGCAAAAGTTACGCCCCTGGGAAGTTGACGTATCAACTACCCCCATCGGGGCCCACAAACCTTTTGGCTTTTCATCTTCCGGGGTTAGGGTTTTGGATTTTAATTATGTTAAAAAGGCCCTTATAACCTCATTGTAATAATCATCTTCTCACGGATGTGAGTAGCCGTCACATCTCTTCTCAGAGATAAGTTGCCACCATTCTAGGGAGTCTTTCACTCTGTATTTTACAGTCTCTGTACATTTATTTCATTAATAGAAATAATGTATTACTGTATATCTGTGACTCTTGTTATTTCCGCTATATCTCTGTTATATTTTTGTCTCTCTTGCAATATCTCTAAATATTTATGTGTTATATCTCCGCTCTCATTTCGTGCCGAAAATAATCCGGATCACTACTTCTACGTAGCTCTCAGCTCTTTGCTACAATGACAATCTATACACTAGATTCAAAAGTCTCTTCTCGAAAACAATACAAAGATTTATACAAAGGGACTCTTCGAGTTCTTCCCTCCAACTACCCTAAGGTATCCTATCGAAAATAAAACCTTTCCACTACTTAACATTTATTACAATAAATATTTGAGTCAGACATATAGTGAACGTTCTAGATCTGTACTGTGATCCTTCACTTTAAAGAAAAATACATTCCCTCATAGATCTTATGCAATGGCTCAGCCTCTGATCATTAAAGACATTCATAAATAGAAATCTTTGTTAGATATTACATTAATACACCAATTTTGTAATTCAAAATATTTCAAAATACGCGTTAGTGCGCCCAACTATCTTTCTCTTGTGCTTTGTTGGCGATGCTCCTGCATCATACACCTCTGACTGAAAAATACATGGACTCCTGTATCGATCTTCCATGCTTCTGGATGTCTACTGACGGCAACCGCACTCTCGGCAGGCGGTCACCCCACCAGGACCTTCTCACTCCACGGCCCGAAGAGTCGATGCTCTTCCAACTCCTACTCGGGAGTTTTGTCCCCACAGTCTTCTCGGAAACCTTCCTTTTCGGAACTCGGGAAGTCGGGTTTCGCGGACTCGCGAACCTTAGGTGCACCTCTCGTGCAACACGAAACCTCCGAATCCCGACCCGCGAGGTCAACGGTCAACGCTCTTGGCTTCGGGGATTTTCCTATCGGGAAATTTGCAGGTGTGAGGCAAGGAGATACTTACCCTTCGAATCCCCGAACCCCGATATGCCGATATGCCTCCACGCAGCTCCCACTGACGTCCGGGTCCCACACTGCCACATCACGTCGGGACTTCGCGACTCGCGGATTCACGACTCCAAACCTCCCTCTTTTTGGAAACCCCAAATGCCGAAAGTCCGATACTCCGGATTCGGGCCACCTGTCCACGCTAGGATCAACGGTCTCAATTAACTCGGGAAATCGCCTTTCGCGATTTCAAAGTGCATGGGATTCTTGTCCCGCAAACCCCGATTTGCCGATTTGCGATGGAGACGGTTCCTCCGTGCACCTGCGGCTTAAACCTCTAGCATCTCCTTCCAGATCTGACGATCCCCGGAATCTCGTGAAACTGCCCGACTATTCAAGTCGCCGATTCTCTTCCTCTAGGAAGAGTCCCCTGCTCCGCCACCTTTTCCCTATGCGGCCTCTTCTGAATCAAAATTCCAATGAACCAAAAGGGCTATCCCTCCTGAGATTCGTCCGCTAATGCCTTCAGGGACCCTTCCATCACTCTGCTCACCCTTCAACCTTCAACCACTCTCCAAGTGTTGAAGTTCTCCTGGGTTCTGTACGCTTCACGCGTCCGACAGGGCTCAANTTCGGGGATTTTCCTATCGGGAAATTTGCAGGTGTAAGGCAAGGAGATACTTACCCTTCGAATCCCCGAACCCCGATATGCCGATATGCCTCCACGCAGCTCCCACTGACGTCCGGGTCCCACACTGCCATGTCACGTCGGGACTTCGCGACTCGCGGATTCACGAATCCAAACCTCCTGCCTTTGGAAACCCCGAATGCCGAAATTCTGATACTCCGGATTCGGGCCACCTGTCCACGCTAGGATCAATGGTCTCGATTAACTCGGGAAATCGCCTTTCGCGATTTCGAAGTGCATGGGATTCTTGTCCTGCAAACCCCGATTTGCCGATTTGCGATGGAGACGGTTCCTCCGTGCACCTGTGGCTTAAACCTCTAGCAGCTCCTTCCAGATCTGACGATCCCCGGAATCTCGTGAAACTGCCCGACTATTCAAGTCGCCGATTCTCTTCCTCTAGGAAGAGTCCCATGCTTCGCCACCTTTTCCCTATGCGGCCTCTTCTGAATCAAAATTCCAATGAACCAAAAGGGCTATCCCTCCTGAGCTTTGTCCGCTAATGCCTTCAGGGACCCTTCCAGCACTCTGCTCACCCTTCAACCTTCAACCACTCTCCAAGTGTTGAAGTTCTCCTGGGTTCTGTACGCTTCACGCGTCCGACAGGGCTCAACCCTCTCCTTCTCAGTCTGCGACTGAGACTCGACCTCGACCTGCACTCACCTGCACTGCTCGAGTGCTCAATCCAACTCTGGGAAAAGAGAAACAAGGTCCAACTACTTAGCCGCCTCGACGCACTCTACGCGGAGGTATTCGACTGCACTCGATGCAGGAATCTCACGGCTCAAGCAGAGAAACAATTGAAACTCATTCTCTAAGGTTCTTAACCTGATAAGAAATCACATATGCAGCATACAAAAGATACGCATAAAATGAAGCGAGTAAACAAAAGCATAACATCAGCAACACAAAAGTGTCAAACACATCCATGGTGATTGAATCAGGCTCTTCCTATTAATTCAATAACTGTACATGGATTTTCTTCACAGGCTCTCTCTTGGCCCTGCTCTCTCTTGCTCCTGTATGAATGAAATCTGCATTCTGAATAATGTTACAATGATACACGGGAGGGTGTCTATACTCCGTTTTCCCTCTCTAAAGCTAAACTGTCTAATCTACAGTTAATTCCTATCTAACAGCATTAATTTAAATAAATGCCTTCCTATCTACTAATACAATACAACTGTGCTTGGATTTGAATGCCTCGTCCGAACGACGGCGCAACAGTCTCCAAAGCATTTCAAAATGTGCGCGCTGGCACTGTCCAACTGTAGGTTCTTTCTCTGTGCGCGCTGGCTCGCTTGATGACGTGTGGATGCTCCTACATCATCTACTTCACTAACCCAATTGGCATCTTCCACTGGTCATCCTTTCCACTTCACCAAATATTCAAAATATGTTTTCCTTCTGGTCTTCTTACCAACTCGTTGATCTATGATCTTCTCCATCTGTGGTTTCTCTTCTATAAGCATCTATCTCTCCCACTAGATCTTCTTTTTATTTTCGGATCCTTTGGCTCCATATTCTCTATACGAATACAAGTCTGCAATGTTGAATATGAGTGATATTCCTACATCTCCTGATAGCTCTATCTCATAAGCATTCTCCCCAAATCTTCTCTGGATTTTACACGACCCTATATTTTTCAACTTCAACTTATTATATGTTCCCCTCAAAAACCTCTCCTTCCTAAGATGTGCTAGAACTTGATCTCCAACTTCAAATTCAATCTTTCTCATGTGTTGATCAGCTCTATGCTTGTATTCATTGCCTCTCTTCTTCAACTGCTCCTTGATTTGATTATGAAGTTCTTGCATTTCTGCAGCGAAGTCTTGAGCTCCAATGCTCCAAATTTTTCTCTACTTCAGATCTATCAACTCCGACACTCCCCTCAGATTCATTCCATACATTAGCTGAAATGGGCTCTTCCCAGTGCTTATGTTCACTAAGTCATTATATGCAAACTATGCTTGTGCTAGAATCTGATCCCATTGACTATGGTGTTCAATGACCAAACTCCTCAACAAATATCCTAAACTTCGATTCACCACTTTGGTTTGTCCATCTATTTGAGGATGATATGCATAACTAAAAGATAACTATGTCCCCAATTTCTTCCACAATGTCCTCCAGAAATGACCAACAAACTTGGTATCCCTATCTGAAACTATGCTCTTGGGCAATCCATGGAGTCTCACAACCTCTTTGAAAAACAAATTAGCAGTATGCGTTGCATCACTGGTCTTCTGGCATGGGATAAAGTGTGCCATCTTTGAAAATATGTCAACTACCACAAATATGGAATCACTTCCCCTTTATGTCCTTGGAAACCCCAACACAAAATCCATGCTTATCGCATCCCAAGGCCTCTCTGGAATGGGTAATGGCTGATACAATCTAGTGTTTTTCGTCTTCCCCTTGGCATACTGAAAAATATTACACTTTTTCACAAACCTCTTCACCTATTCTCTCATACCTGGCCAATAATATGAACTGCTCAACTGAGAAAATGTTTTGTCATGGCTGAAATGTCCGGCTAGGCCTCCACTATGCTTTTCCTTCAGCAAATTCTCCCTCATCGAACATCTTTGTATGCACAACGAACATCCTTTGATCAACAACCCATTCTGAATTAGATACTCGACCCACGTATCTGAGTACAGGATTCACACATGCTTCATATGCCTCTCTAAAATCTGGATCAGTGTGATACATTTCCTTAAGGTGATCAAAACCCAAGTTCTTCACTTGAAACTCCTGCAGAGTTAGACATCTCTAGCTCAATGCATCAACAACCTTGTTAGCATTACCCGAAATATGTTTAATAAAAAAAGTGAAATTTTTCATAACCTCTATCCACTTGGCATGTCTCTGGTTTAAATTCTCCTATCTGGTTATGAATTGCAAATCTTGGTTATCTCTATTCAAAACAAACTCCTTCAGAACGAGATAGTGCCTCCACTTCTTCAAGTCTTGAATTATGGCATAGAACTCTCTGTCATATGTGGAGTATTTCTTCTTAGTTTCATTCAGCTTCTCACTGAAATATGCAATAGGCCTATTATCTTGACTTAAGACTGCTCCAATTGCAACTCCAATCGCATCACATCTCACCTAGAATGTCTTTCTGAAATCCGGTAATACCAGAATTGGTTGTTCTATTATCTTATCCTTCAATATGTTGAAGCTTCTCTCAGCCTCTTCTGTCCACTTGAAAGACTTGTGCCTTTTCTTCACTGTATCCATCATTTGAGCACTGATCCCATTAAAATTTTTGATGAACTTCCGATAGGAAATCACTAATCCATGGAAGCTTCTCGCCTCAAAGATATTTCTCGATGACGACCATTCTCTGATTGCTTTCACCTTTTCAAGATCCATTTTCAATTCATTTGAAGAGATCACAAATCCCAAATAAATGAGTTATGTCTTCATAAAAGAGGACTTTTTTTCAGATTAATCAACAACTTCTCTTGCTGCAAACTCCTCATTACCAATGTCAAGTGCCTCAAGTGATCCTCTTTAGTCTTGCTAAAGACCAGTATATCATCCAGATATACGATCAGAAATTTTCTAATGAAATCTTTCAACACTTCATTAATCGACCTCATAAAATTACTCGGGGCATTTGTTAATCCAAATGACATAACAAGCCATTCATTCAACCCCTCATTTGTCTTGAATGCTATTTTCCACTCATCACCTTCTCTCATCCTTATCTGGTGATATCCACTTTTCAAATATATATTTGAAAAATATTCGCTCCACTCAAACAATCCATCAGGTCATCCATCCTCGGTAATGAGAATCTGTATCTGATGGTGGTCTTTTTTGTGGCCCTTGAGTCTATACATATTCTCCATCCTCCATCCTTCCTCAGAATTAATACAGTTGGTACTGCACATGGACTCACTCTTTCTCTAACCAATCCTTTATCTAATAGATCCTGAATCTGTCTCTTCGCCTCCTTATTCTATTGAGGTGTCAACATGTATGCTGCTTTGTTCGACATGTTTTTTGCTAGTATCAAATAAATGTGATGACTGATACTTCTGATAGGCGGTAATGAGCTTGATAACTCATCCACTACTATATCGGAAAAATTCTCTAACAGTTCCTAAACTTCTTCAGGAAAATCTTCCATCGAAGTACTAGTAAGGATAACCCTCATATTCCTCACTACAACAAACTGCATCTCCTGTTCCTTCTTTCCTTCATTTGGGAGTTCCTTCCCACTCATGAGAAGTATGCTCGTGCTAGATTTGTCCTTCACCTTCTTCTCTTCTATTGGAAGTAACATGTGTGTCCTACTATCTAAGGTGTAAGTATTTCTTCTCCCATCATGAATGACATTCTTGTCATACTGCCATGGTATTCCCAACAAAACATGACATACATCCATGGGAATCACATCACATAGAATTTCATCCCTATATCCTCCTATTTTAAATTCAACTAGGCATTGTTTGGTTACTATTACCTGCTGACCTTTTTTCAACCGTGAGACTTTATACGATGTCGGGTGTGCAATCATCTCCATCTCTAGCTTCTCCACCATCTTTGTGGATACTAATTTGTCATTGCCCCCACTGTCAATTATCACCTTGCAAACTCTGTCCTTCATTTTGCAGGTTGTCCTGAACAAACTATTCCTCTGTGCTGGCCTTCCAATTTCTGGCTCTGGCTTCAAGAGAAATTTCTTCATGATCAAAGATCTCCCATTCTCTGCACCTTCTGCCTCAACATATCGCTTCTACACTTCTGAAATGTGGGCTTCACCTCCCTCTTTCTTCTTCTCGGGATAATCCCAAGACATATGCCCTGTTTTTCCATAGGCATAACACCTTACTTCTCCTCCTCTACCTCTTCCTCTTCCTCTGGGAAAAGAGTTTCTACCACCACTCTGCCTTCCTCGGGAACTTCCTCTTCTCTCAGAGTGACTATGTGGTTTCTTCGCCTCGTCCTTGAAATTTTGTGACTTGTCCTGGGCAACTCCTTTGCCTCTATTCAAGCTTCTGCCTCTATTTTGTTGAATTTGCTTCCTGGCCAACTTTTTTTCTGCTTTCAACACAATATGATACGCATCCTCTACGGTTCTAACTATCGCCATGTTGATTTCATCCTGGATATCATATCTTAGGCCATTGGTGTACCTGGAAAATTTCTCTTTGTCCAGCTCGGATGTTCCATCTGTAGAACTCCTGTGCGTATTCCTTCACAATCATCCCTTTCTTCCTCAGGTTCCACATCCTCCTGAACAGATTTATCTGGTAATCCTTGGGTATGAATTTCTCATTTAGCTTAGCTACAATTTGATCCCAACTCTTAATATTTTGTTTACCTTTGCTCCTCCTGTCAGCTTTCATTTCATCCCACCACAACGTTGCATGTCCTTTCAACCTAGTGACAACATGTCTCACCTTTTTCTCCTCTTCAACCTTTTCATAGTCGAAATACTTTTCCATTTCTCATATCGAGTCAAGAAATTATTCTGTGTCTAAATTTCCTCATACATTGGGACGTCGATCTTCTCCCTGGCTCCCAACTTGACCACCACTTTAAACAAGCGTTCTTTCGCAACATCCTCAGCTACCACTTCTTCGACTTATACTTCTTCAATTTCCACATCGCTGATGTCTCCAGCATCAAGTCCTCTCTTTTTTGTTGTTTCCATGGCATCCAACACATAGTTCTATCATTTCCCTTTCCATAGCTCTGTTGGCTATAGGCGGCTCAACATGTCTTCTAGGTGGCATTTTGTTGGTGCTTCTGATACCTCTCGTTGATATCAGCCTACTTCTCTTTCTACAGAAATCAATTCTGTATCAGTTTTGATACCACTCCTTATGCAACCCCCCACTTATCTCCTTGCGACTACGCGATCTCCCAGTCTTGGATCTTTAAACTCCTGAGTCAGATTGACTCTTTGGGTCCCTACGATCACCCAAAATTGCTATACATAGGTCCATGTTCTCCCCAAGTGACCACGAGCTATAATCATGGATCTATCCCTTCGTAATTTCGAGCTTCAGGGATATCCTGACCTCTTTCTCCGAGACTTTCCGAAGCATCCTCCTTTGAACTTCAGTCCTCTTGACTTCCAAATTTCCCAATTCATTGCGATGCATCCTCTGCACAACCAACAGTTGCAATTACTTTGTGATTCTATGAGTTCACGATTCTCCCTTGCAACACCTCCAAACTCCCGAGCTATGAAGTGTCAAAACTCCTTGCGGCCAACTTCCATGCAATTCTCCTGGATCTGACAGTCTGGAGTCTCCGGAACGAATCATGTTCACAGATTAGGATGGAAAACTCAGGGATTCTCCCCCTTGAATATTTTCCTCCTCTCTCCCTCCTGAGCTTAACTTCCTCTACTTTCTCTTGTTCCTCAGAACACACTCTTCGAAACTTAGTCAAAATCCCAACATATGCACACCTTGCAACTGATTCTCTTCCACACTCAACTCCTCTATGGATGATTTCACCCTCCTTGCAACTATTCTTCAACAACTTCTGTCTTCTGTGACTAAAGTCGCAGTATTCCTCCTAAAATTTTCGAGTATGAAAACTCTATCACGTACTCCTTGCGGCATCTATGTACTCCTTGCAGAAATAAGTTCATGTTGTCTCTTCTGATCTTACGAGTCGAAACAGACTCCGTCAACGCACCCCTTACGAATGCTATGCACTCCTTGCAATCGCTCATAAAAGATAAATAACTGAAACTTATTCACCCTTCACAGTGACTCATACATTCAACCATGTAAATGCATGCATAGATACAAGAACAAGAAATAACAGAGAATAAAATAGATTAGAAAGTATACCATTCATTCATTCAAATAGACTCATCGACACCACACATTTGGGAAAATATTCCTCTGTTATATTCATTCAACTGAAAATTACATTCATACATACACTACTTTTGTGTATCTCTCAGCTCTTTTCTACAATGGAAATATATACACTATATTCAACAACATCTTCTCAGGAACAATACAAAGATTTATACAAAGGGACTCTTCGAGTTCTTCCCTCCAACTAATCTAAGCTATCCTATCGAAATAAAATCTTTCGACTACTTAACATTTATTACAATAAATATTTGAGTCAGACAGATAAGAGAGAACACTCTAGATCTGTAGTGCGATCCTTCACTCTAAATAAAAATACATTCCATCATCAATCTTATGAGATGGCTCAATCTCTGATCATTAAAGATGTTCATAAATCAAAATCTTTGTCAGATATTACATTAATACACCAATTTTGGAATTCAAAATATTTCAAAATATGTGCTAGTGCGCCCAGTTGTCTTTCACTTATGCTTTGTTGGTGATGCTCCTACATCAAATCCCTCCAAACCTGCTAGTTTGCTACTTCCTGAACCCTAGAAAAATTAAAATCAATGATGTTACTCATTAGCACCATATAGTTGGGAAATTGCCTCAGAGGTATTCTCTCCCTAACTCTTCTCCCGTGAACCTCAACTTTATCCTAAGAATCCATCAATATTATTTCATACCAAATGGGTCTCCTAACAGAAATGGAAGGATATAACTCCTCATCTCCACCTGGAGGTTGAATTCCCACGCTGGAAGTCTCTGAAAAATGTTCTCCTTTCATAGCCTTCTGCTCCTAATCCTCTATCACTGAGATTGATTTGTCCAAGATCCCCTTGGACCTACAAATAGGATTTCCTTGCAACCTATATAACCTACCCTCTTTGAACCCCATGCTCACTATTGTGTTAGGGATAGATCCCTATGGACGTATGAGTACTCTCTCTTTCTTTAAAGTTATGGAAAAACCATTGTCCTCCATAAGTGAAGTCGAGAGCATATTCTTCTTCAGTTTTGATACATAAAGCACATCATGCGCCTCTAATGAACCTTCTAACTCAAGATGGAACAAAATAGTTCCCTCCCTCTTCATTGCATACTTGGCATCGCCACCAAGATCCATATGGGTCCTTGAGTCCTTCTCTATCGCTCCCATGCCTTTGTCATATGATGCGATTCGCTATCGTCCAAGTACCAATCACTCCATTTGACTATGCTAATAGAGAGGTAGGAGACTAGTGAGAAGTCCTTCTCAAACTTTGAAAAAAAATCATCTAGTTGTGTATTTGTTAATGTTGTTGTATGGATTTTCCCTTGCCCCTTTTTCTTTGGACAATGTGATACATAGTGCCCATACTTGTGGCACAAGAAACGCTTCATTTTACTCAAGTCCTTCTTACTTGGATATGAGGTTGACTCCTCACTTTTACCCTTGGAACCCTTTCATTTTCCCTTCCTTGTCTTATGGACTAAGCCTAGGTTCTCCTCCTCTTCGTCTCTCTGCTTTCCTACTTTAGACTCCTCCTGAGTCTCTTCCTGGATGCACTAATCCCAAAGCCTCTACCAATATAGGATTTTTTCTTGAGTGTAGATGCCCTTGAAAAATGGTTCCCATGACTTAGGAAAACCATCTAATGCCACATTAATGATCTCTACATCATCCAATTTCTATATTATAGCTACAAGTTGATCATGTATCTAAGTGATCCTCATTAAATAGCTAGTAACATTGTCATATCTAGACATCTGCATAGATCTGAGTTTATTTCTCAAGATCATCTTCCTATTCATATTATCACTCTGGAATAATCCTACCAGGGAATCAAACATCTCCTTGGCCATATTCTTCTCAGATAAGTGAGGAATTATATGATCCTTCACTAAATACAATATTATCCATTGGGATTTGATCTCCTTCTTCTGGTGAGCTACCAAATCTTGCAGATCTATAGATGGAACAATTGCTTTGTCCACTATCTCCCAAAATTAATATTCCTTCAAAGCCAATGTAAATCTCAATTTCCAATATAGTAAGTTGGATGCTCCATCCAATTTGTCTTCAACTCTCAGACTTTCTCTTTCCATCCCTTAGACCTGATAATATTCCCTGGAAATAACTTGCTAATGAAACTTCCCCTGTACTGACTTGCAAAAATGATGCAACCCCCCTACTCACTCGTAGTGCTACATGACCTCCCGGTCAAGGATCTCCGGTTCTTGAGTCAAATGAACCTATGAAACCTTAACCATCTCCTTCTATATCTAAACACAGGCCCTTCTGGTGCAGGTCTGATAGCACCCGCAACCTTCCAGTTCGCTCTCCTGCAAAATCTCAGAGTGTCGGGTGTTAGCTCCTTTTTCTAATAAGCCCCCTCTTGATGTGACCTTGGGCGACGACCTCACATGACCACGCGATTGCGGGCGCAACCAAAAGTGGTTTGGGATCAACCCACTTTTTATCCTGCAATTATCTTCAAACCTCCATGTGTATTCTTGGAAAAACCACAGTACGGATTGCGGCCTGCCCTCGATATTTTAAAGTCTATGCAACTCTTGTCCCTGCAATGCTACAAGATCGTCGATATCGTGATCTTGATGATATTGTCTGAACTGGTGGTTCATATCTGTGCTTTTCAAATCTATGGACTAGATTTTCCCCTTTTGAATCAACGGTCGAGATCACCTTCATGATTCAGGTTTCAATCTTTTCAAATATCAAACCCCACTTCCTTCTGTACATCAATCCTTTGTAGTTGAATATCTGTGGACATATGTCCTCTCAATCAACGGTCCTGCCTTCACTTCGGGTGTTTGACCATTCAACTCGGATCAACGGTCCTGTGGCCCTCCTCTTTATAAACAATCAAGATTTCTTTCGGGTCTTCGGACTTCTGAGATCTCAAATCTCAAGCTTCACCCTTTTCCCAATGGATTTTATCCAAAGGTTGTGATCCACTGACGCATGTCCTTCTGATTTGACGATCGAGGATTACTTCGGGTCTTTACCCAGAGTGCATGGATATATGCCATGTCTCTCTTAGATCCGATGGCTATGAATCACTTTGGGACTTTACCCAGAGTCCATGGATTCATGCCACGTCTCCTATAGATATCATGGTCTAGATTTTACTTTGGGTATTTGGGTCTTCGGGATTTGGCAATCTCAGTTCTCAAAATGAAAACCCACTACAATTTACCCAGAGCTTGCGATCTGTTGACAAGTGTCCCCTCACATATCAATGACTCATGACTCTTTGGCTATTCGGGCTTCAGGTATTTCAACCTTTCACCTTTTTCCTACCTCTGGATCTCACGAACCGTCGACATGTACCCTTCTGGATCTAACGGTCCAGATTTGCTTCGGCTCTTCAACTCTTCGCACTTCGGGAATCTCAAGTTTCAAGCTTGCCTCCTCCTGAGCTTATGGTATCTGACGGCTTAGATTCACTTGGTTGATCTGACGCCTGAGGTTTACTTCGGATGATCCAATGGCTCAGGTCCGCTTCGGATGATCGAACAACTGATATTTCACTTCGTATTTCTGGATCTTCGGGCTTCAGAAATCTCAAGTCTCAAACCTTGATAGGTTCTCTCTCCTGTGCGTGCAAAGTGTTAAGGTTCATGCACCTTACACAGATCATACGACTGTTGATTCTCGGTACTGTGATCCAATGGCCACTATCACCCCTCTCTCCTGAGCTTCTGATCTTCTTCCGACTTAGAATATTTCTCAGTCTTCAAAGATTTCAGACCTTTGCTCCTCCTATGAGTCCGACTCTTGAATCTCGTCAAAACTTATGAAAATTTCTATCTCTTCTGAGCTTTATCCTTAAAGGATTTTGACTTCCCATGCACACCTTGCGTTCTCTAGATTTCGATAACTCAGATCAAAGGATTTCTTGAAATAAATTCTTCTTGCCCACATGGCGTTCCTCTTTTCTGGTTCTTCGACGTTTGGTCGCTCCTTGACATTGTGCACTGCTTGCACTTGGTCTAAGTTTCCTTTGTTCTCTTTGAACTTCTATGAGTCACTCCGAGACTCCATCGACACACTCCTCGCGTTCGAGATGAACACCTTGCATATGAGTGTCAGAAGAGAAACAATTGAAACTTATCCAGTTTCGTCACAACCTCATACGATCAACTTCTCAATAATCATACATGAACGAAAATGAACTAAACCACACATATAGAATATAAAATTCATTCATTCATACATCAAATGAACACAGTCCAAGATTTGGGACAATTTTGTCTATTCTATTCATTCATGAAGCAAATTACATATATTTCTTCTACTCTACTTTGTTCTACTGATCTCTCTGATCTCTGTCTCCTTCTCTCTATTCTATTTGTTACAATACAACAACAAACTATCTAAGGACTGGCTCCACGAGCTCTCTCATCTTATCTGCAACCTATCCTTTCAAACTCTTAGCGATTACCTACTTTTTTCTATTAAAATAACTAACAGTTATTTTCAGATAAGAGTCAACACTCTATATCTACAATCCCTTACAGTTCTTCATGACTTTACAAACACGACATATTTAAAAATGTTGTTTACAAAATATCTCAACAACTCGATTTACTTCCGAATTAAATGCTGAGATGTCATTTCCCTGCCTCCACGCTTGCGTCTTTGACTTTGAAGGTGATGCTCCTGCATCAACAAACTTGTATATGACTATCACTTATGAAACCCACATATGTGCATGAATTTCCTTAAGAAAACATGTGTATACACTCTTATCACCACTGCAACCCACGTATGTATGCACCTGTCACCACTGCAACCTATGTATGTACATTTTGTTTTCTACTGCAACCCACATACAACTTCGTACAATTGAAAAAAACCTAGTTCTTCTTCAGTACTATTGTTTCTCTGAAATCCAATCCTTGATTTCTGACTACTAGTTATAGATCTATTAAGATCTCCTTGCAGATCTGATAGAACTGCTATCAACTGTTGTGGATCTAAAATTCGGCTTCCTCTCAAAGCCAAATATCTGATACCATGATAAATTTCTAACCCTAGCACCTCAGTATATTGTTATCTAGTGATTTCCTTATTGCAAATCAGATAAGTAGCTCACAAAACAAAATACACTGCTAGAATAATTAACTCAAACAAAATTGCGTGAAAGAAATACCGAAAACCAAAATCTCACGCACAAGACACAAATATCTTTGGGTGGATACCCTTGGAAAAACCCCCTGAGAGAAAACTAGTACTAAGATGATTTTTTTTAAGATAAAATCTGAGCTCCCGTAATAGGGATAATATCCCATTGAGAGAAATACAACTACAGAAAAACCTGGCAAAGTACGCATTTCTCTACGACACTGCGTTAGCATGCTTTTCAAGGTGTACACACATTTCCTTAAGAAAACCCGTGTATACATGACTGTCTCCACTGAAACCCACTTTCCAATGCCTCTATTCTCTCTTCTCCCTGATATGATCTCTATATGGAATTCCTTCTCCACCTATCTAATATCTCCTTGAGAAAAAAAGTCCTTTTTGCTCTCTGTGTCATATGAAGTCATTGAAGTCACCCTTATCTTTTACCCTATCCATGCTTTTATAATCTGGAATTATGAGGTCTAACCCTAATCTCCATTGATGATTGAGGTTACATCTCACCTCACTTGAGATCAATGTCTAAGATTTAATGCTAATTACTTTTATCATTTCCTTAAATAAACTCAACTAATTAATAAAATCACTTTACTTTAATAATTCCTTTAATTAAAGTAAAGTATCAAGGTAGAAGGATTTTGATGACTTCTACATGTCTAGACACTTAGAAGTACATGTCTGATCTACAAACATCAACATCTTAGGCATTCAATCCTAACAAAAGGTGAAAAAGTGGGACTTACATAACCTTTTAGTTCGGATTCTCACCATTTGGGCCTTTGCAATTGCAGATGTTGGGATCATGTGACCTTTTTCTTCGTGATTCTAGTTCTATTAGCTTATGATTTGAAGCTCATGTGAGACTTTTCCTTTAATTATTTTTCTGTGATCAGGATCTCAGACCATCTAATTGATAAATTATTTGTTGTCTTACTACTAAATTTCTTTATCAGGAATAATGATTTCCCTACAATTCTATCTAATCAATCGTTTCAAAATAGTGAGAAAACATTTTTCATGTAGCCTTATCCACTATACAAACAATGAAATCAATGCATGAAACAAAATAATCAAATCTATCAACTGTATAAACACTAAAATCGATGTAATATTATACTAAAGAGCAATGCAATAAACAACTTAGTTGAAAATTATCGACTTTACAAATGTTGAAATCTATGCAATATAATGAAATCAATGTACTTGGGAATCTAGGAAACCACCCCAGCCTTTAGGTTTTGACTTGATAAACTTAGAATTTCAAGTTCAAGTGATCTTTTGTTGTGGATCCATAGGCACTTAGGCCCAACAAAAGTTGGAGAAGTGGGACTTATATGACCTCTTGGTTTAGATTCTGACCATTTGGCCCTTTATTGTTGTAGATGTTGGAATCATGTATCATTTTTCTTTGTGATTATAATTTTATTAGCTTGTGATTTTGAGGTCATGTGAGTCTTTTCCTTTAATTCTTTTTTTAAATCATGATCTCATACCATGAAATCAATATACTTGGGATTCCAGGAAATTGCCTTAGCATTTGGGTTTTGGCTTTATCAACATGAAATTTTTAGTTCAATTGGCCTTTTTGTTGTGGATTCTTAGGCACCTAGGCCCAACATAAGTTGGAGAAGTGGGAATTATACAACCTCTTGGTTCAAATTTTGAGAACTTGGCCCTTTGTGATTAGAGATGTTGGAACCATGTAAATTTTTTCTTTGTGCTTCTAGTTTTATTAGTTTGTGATTTAGAATTTTTTTTTGTAAGTAAGATTTTTATAAAAATCCTAGTACAGGAAACTGATACAAAAATAATTGTTCCCTAAAGCGTGAGTCACCATTGTTGGAAATTGACTCCACTCCAGTTGCATGTTCACAACTATGCTAACTATAAGATTCCGACAAAGACTGTGCCCATTGGTAACATTTGACATAAGAAATATACAGAATTACCAGACCCATACTTTGTCCATGGAAATTAAAACTAAGGACATTGATGAACATTAGACCCATGTACAAAATTTAGAGATGCGGGACCAAAACAAAAGAAAACCGAGATGA
>JASDQU010250421.1:3386-16392 GCA_032191745.1 Picea mariana | reverse complement strand
TTCTATCTCTCATTCGAACCATAACGCACGCCATAATGCACAGATCTCGAACGGCTCCACTGGTACCTCCACGGTGCGAGTTGGTACCTGGTACCGGCATCCTGTTCCAAGAATAGCAATGGTACCTAACCCAAGCGATATCAATCCCATTATCAAATTAAAGCATTAAAATGCATAAAAATAGCTTGAAATTCAAAGATACCTTAGGTGACCCCTTTGAATGGTAAGAAGATGTTGATTATGTCAAAATGAGGTCAAAAGGGTGGTACTGGCATATAAATGGAGGTCTGTGGTATATAGTATAGGCAAAGAACATGGTCAAAACCGGGGACCAACAGGAACAATGCCAACCACCTTTGAGTTTTTCATGCCTCATCGACGCGATAAACATACCATTCAAATAAACTCCTCATTTCATAGCCTACCACGTATTCCAACAGTCAAACTACTAAACTAATTTGCAGTCAATCAACTACTAATATTTCATGTAAAAATCAATGCGAGGAACCTATCTAGAAACCAATATATCTCTCCAAGCGTGACCTACTGATTTTGGTGCCTTATGCTAACTCCCACGAATGTCATACCATAGATAACACTATGTGGTGTAGGCAGTGAGTGAGTGAGATAATACTAGGTAGTGGAGGCACTGGTCATTTGATTGAGCATGTAGCCTAGTTCACATTGGCATAAGTGACATCGAGGTGGAGACAACCAGAAGACGTGGAGAGGTGCTCAAATCCTGGGGGTCGTCTCCCCCCAGGTGCAGGCACCAGCGATCATGGTAATTGAAACCATCGATCATTTCATAAGGTCATAGCATAAGGATCATCTTTCTAGGACATTGATAATGATTAGGTGAACGTTGATAATTAATCCATACCCTCTATGCTTGGGAAGCAGGTCAACAGAAGTCCATGTGAAGCCCAAAAAGCGTAGAATGGACCTAACTAAGACCGACAACACACCATCCTAAAGCATGTATGTAACTTCCAACTATCGATTGGTCTCTTCTCTGATTGGTCTTGTATGAGCTCTGATCAGTATTGTAGTTAGCAAGCTCCTCTCTCTAGTTGAGTTTGGCCCCCATTTGATTTCGTGCAACGGTCTCCATTCGATTTCGGGGGGAGGATACCAAGTGACCATCCATTTAGAACATATTCTACATATCACCGCTTTTTATTATTAATAGTTTTAAAATAATGGAGGTTATGAAGATTTGGAATTATGAATTTCTTAGATTAAGGTTTTATTTTTATAATGATTATTTTGACATTTTATTTTATTTTTAAATAATAATAAAAATTATTTATTTTGTGATATTTTAGGATAGTTGTTATGATTATAAAATATTTTATATTTTTTATAAAATAATTATAAAGATAGTTTGAAATAGTGAATGGATTTTTGTTTAGGAATACATATAAAATGAATTAAAACCTATGTGTATCTTCTCTTTCATGGTGAAGAGTGATGACTTTCTCCCCATTGTGTAAGGTTTTATTTTTTTCCTTTAATGATTTAATAAGGAGTGATAACTTTCTCACAATTGACAAAGGCTCCAATTTTATGAAGTGATGACATTCTTGTCATTGATAAAAGTTTTAATTCTATGAAGATTGTTAAATGCTATAAAATGTCAATTTTCAATAAAAGCTAGTAGTTAATTTACTAACTATGGAGTTATAAGTAGTTCAAAGGCCAACTCCATGTTTTTTTGCCATACTTTTATCATTGAAGGATGAAGCCTTAGACACATCATTTGCAAAGGTTGAACCAACACATTTATCCTCGACAACCAATCTTGCATGCCATGTTGGACTAGCATGAAAGATAAACAACATTTATTCTTCTCGATGAATAAATGTACCATATTGATGTTAATAAATGTTAGCGAGGAAGTGAGATTCAAAACACCCCTAAATAAATAAAAATATATCACCCCTCAAAATAAAAAGTTCAAACCTCATAGGAATAATCAAAATTTAACAATTTACCTCTCAACCATATACATGAAAAATTAAAGACATGAACATATTTTACTTTTAAGAATAAAATAGTGGGTATCCTTCTAACTATTTTGACATTTTTCAATCAATTTTACATAAAAGAAAGTGCCACACTAAACTTTTCAAATTCTTCTAAGCCAATTTTAGCATACTTTTTCATTGTATTGAGCATTGTGAACCCTTGAATCACCCTCACAATGCTCGTTATGTTTAAGTTCAAAGATATGGACATACTGTGTTAGATCCTCTTGGTGTACAAAAGTACCATGTCATCCCTTACATATTTCCTCATGGAATATGTTAAATTTGTAATAAATATTTTTATTGGATAAAAAGAATTAATTAATTTCATCCCATTTTTATGCATTGTAAAATCTTGTCTTAAGGTTTTGCTTCATTTAATCTATTTGGATGCTCAAAAAAAT
This sequence comes from Picea mariana, assembly GCA_032191745.1. Lineage (NCBI taxonomy): Eukaryota > Viridiplantae > Streptophyta > Pinopsida > Pinales > Pinaceae > Picea > Picea mariana. The sequence goes on along the minus strand of JASDQU010250421.1, from coordinate 13,958 downwards.
CAATCAATATTCTAAATTAGCCAAAAAAAAATTGACTTATAATGTTCTAATAAAAATAAAAAATTACCACAAAATTTAACTTATTCCATTTTCCTATTATTTGTTTTAAAAATCATCTTATTATTTATTTTAAGAATCATCTTATCACAAAATTTTTATTTGGCAAAGTTACAAGCTTTGCTTGCTTAGATATCATATATCATAAAACTCTAGAGAAAAAAATATAATGTAATTATCAAAAGTAAAAAAATTGTTTACTTAGTAGAATGAAAAATCATATCCTTATAATTCCAATTAATAACATTAATATAAAAACTTTCCCTCCTATTACTTTCACATTTCTATATATATATATATATATATATGCGCAATTGTGGTTTCTTCAAATTCCTCACCAAAATTCAAATGCCCCCACGGTACCTCCCTAACCATTGCACGCTATTCAAATTCCCCCACGCTACGTCCTTACCCATTGCACGCTACTCTGAGCTCCTATTCCCCAGTCCCTACCACTTTTCAAATTCTCCAACTCTGCATCTATAACAACTGCACCTCCACGGGAAAAGCATGTCATCTAGTTTGCATTGAATTATCCCCTTCCAATTCGGCCCGTTTGTGGAATATTCAACTTCTAATCTGAGGGGTTCACTGAGACGATCACTTTCGCAGTGAACATGTGAACGACTTCTCATTCTACTGATGCCTGTAATTTGTCTTAAGCTAAAACCCTCATTATCATTCAACTGCAATGGCATGCGAAAATGAATATAAAAAAATTGGCAATGGCTCAACCAAGGACATTACAGCTGAAGAGAATGACATTTGTTGAAGAGTCCATATCACCCCTCCAAGACTCCAATGGCATCCTCTTCTATTCCCGGGATGATTCTAAAACCGAAGAACCTGATGGCAATGACAATACCAGTAATTTGGATGTCATCGACATGAGTGGAGACGTGAAAACGATCTGTAAGCAGGGCCGATTGAATGAAGCACTCCAGATTCTGCACCGCATGGATATTTGGGTAGATTCTGACTTATATGCTTATCTATTGCAGGGATGTTTAAGCAAGTCCCACGGCGGCTTATTAGTCCATGCCCACATGATTCAGACAGGATTTAAACCAGACATATTCCTGGGTAACACGCTTATGATCATGTATACCAAGTGCGGAAGTCTGGTTGATGCTCAGAAAATGTTTGACAAAATGCCCAAGAGAAATGTGGTCTCGTGGACAGCCATGATTGCAGCTTATGGGAAGCGTGGGTTCAGCGAGGAGGCGTTGAGAATGTATTATCAAATGCAGAAAATGGGTGTTAAACCGAATCAATTCACCTTTGCGAGTGTTCTCCCGGTTTGTGCCGGCTTGGCAGCTCTGGACCATGGAAAAGAGGTCCATGAGGACATATCAAGGAGTGGTTTGGAATCCAATATTTTTGTTGGAAGTGCCCTTGTAGACATGTATGTGAAATGTGGGTGTATAGAGGATGCACGGCAAGTGTTCGACAAAATGCCGCAACGAAATGTGGTCTCATGGAATGCCATGATTGGAGGATATGCCCAGAATGGGCRTTTCGACGAGGCTKTGAAGATGTTTCAGCAAATGCCTGAAAGAGATGTTGTTTCGTGGAATGCATTGGTTGCAGGATATGCACAGGATGGCAATATTGAGGAGGCCCTGAAGCTGTTTTATGCAACACCAGAAACAGATGTTGTTTCATGGACAACGGTGATCACAGCATGTGCACAGAATGGGTATGGCCAGAATGCATTGGTGTTGTTCTGCCAAATGCAACAAACAGGTATCCAACCCAATCAATTCACTTTCACTGGTGTTCTTCAAGCATGTTCCAACTTGGGGGCACTTAACCATGGGAGAGAGATTCATGCAGAGATAGTTAGACGCGGGCTTCAAGATGACGTCTTTGTAGGTAGTGCCCTTGTATACATGTATGGGAAATCTGGGAGTCTAGAAAATGCGCACAGAGTATTTGGCAAAATGCCTGAATTGAATGTTGTTTCATGGAATGCAATTATTGTGGGGTATGCACAAAATGGTTGTCTTGACGAGGCATTGAATCTCTTTGGAAAAATTCCTGAACGGACTGTAGTCTCGTGGAATGCAATGATCGCAGGATATGCACAGAATGGGCATTTTGATGAATCTTTGAATTTTTTCCAACAAATGCAACTGACCGGTTTGAAGCCGAACCCAGACACCTTTGCCAGCATTATCCCAGCATTTTCTAATTTGGCAGCTTTAGAGCAAGGCAAGCGGGTTCACGAATACACAATTAGAAGTGGGTTTCAGCGTGATGTATTTGTGGGGAGTGCTCTTGTAGACATGTATGCCAAATGTGGGAGTATAGAAGATGCACAGAAAGTGTTTCATAATATGCCTAGACGGGATGTGGTTTTTTGGACTACAATGATTGTAGGATATGCCATGCATGGTTGTGGTAAGGAGGCTCTCCAAATATTTGAGCAAATGGAAGACGCGGGTGTGAAACCAAGCCGTGTCACTTTTATTGGTGTTCTGTCAGCCTGCTGTCATGCAGGTCTAGTGGATCGTGGCTGGCAATACTTTGAGCGCATGATTCAGTATTATCACATTACACCCGTAATGGAGCACTATTGCTGTATGGTGGATCTTCTTGGTCGAGCTGGGTTCCTAGATGAGGCACATGACTTTATCAACAAAATGCCAATAAAGCCTGAACCTGCAGTTTGGGGATCGTTACTTGGTGCCTGTCGAATCCATGGCAATATAGTACTTGGGGAACATGTTGCGGAACGCCTTTTTGAGTTGGATCCCCAAAAGCCTGCAACTTATGTGCTTCTGTCAAATCTGTATGCAGCTGCTGGCAGATGGAATGACATTGAAAAGGTGCGCAAACTGATGAAAGATAGGGGGGTAAAAAAGATGCCAGGATGTAGCTGGATTGAGGTCAACAAGAAGATGTATTCTTTTCTCATAGGGGACAGATCTCATCCACAAACAGAGGAGATTTATGCAGAGTTGGAGAGATTGTCTGGGCAGATGAAGGAGGTGGGTTATGAGCCCAACAGAATGTTCGCATTGACTGATGTGGAGGAGGAGCAGAAGGAACACATTCTTGGTCACCACAGTGAGAAGTTGGCAATTGCATTTGGGCTTATCAACATATCTCCTAGGATGCCTATTCGGGTTATAAAGAATCTTCGAGTGTGTGGTGATTGCCACTCGGCAATCAAGCTTATTTCCAAGATTGTTGTACGGGATATTGTTGTGCGGGATGCTAACCGTTTTCACCATTTCAAGGATGGATCATGTTCTTGTGGGGATTATTGGTAATTCAAGCTGAAACAGGTAAGAACATTGGCTTGTGTGATAGGAAGGTTATGCTTATAGTAAGTATTGAGTTGGGCCAGCCTTGATTTGTTTGCGATACAGAACAGTCTGCACCTTTTTCTGGAATGGACTAAAGGAACAAGAAGCACCACCTTGGCATGGTTATGGATTGTCCTGGGAATGCTTTCTAGCCCATTTCTTGGAATATTTTCAAGATTTTACAATTTATACATATCTATTTACAACTGCATATCTTGTTAGCTTCAGCAAGAAATGTATATTCTGATAAGAATGTAAACAGAATGAAGACTCTACACTGCATTTGGACGATTTTGACAGTAATAATGATTGAGATCAAGACTTCATGAATGAAGACTCTACACTGCATTTGGACGATTTTGACAGTAATAATGATTGAGATCAAGACTTCATGGAGAATCTTGGCTTGATTTTCATTGATGTGATTTTCTAACACTGGTTGAGTTTAAGAAAGGTGGAAATTGTACATAAATGTTTGCAAGAGTGAGTGTAGGTAGTGTTACCATGCAATCTCACACCCAAAGATGAAAAGTACGGACATGTAGATGGAGACATGTGAAACTAGGAGGATGGCTATTGTCACCTCACCTTCATTCCTGTGCACTTTAGACAAAGGGATGGAGCTTCTCTATGTTTACTAGGTTTACTTCTTGTAGTATGAAATGGGAGTAAAAGAGCTTAACAACAAATGTAACAAAGGAAAAATGAAAGTGAAAAGATTGGGGATGATGGATGAAAGAGGATCTAGTGTCTTATTCCTTGGGCTATGAAGGTCATGGATGCAATCTAGGAGAGTTATTCATCAAATGGTTAGGGGCTATAGATAGACAAAATGACATTCTCTATAGCATTACCCAACTTAGTAAACAAGAGATCACAAGGTGAAAAGGGAAGGGACTCACAATAGGAGCTCCACAACCAAACCAAATCTTAGGATGCTTTAAGCATTCACTCATCATAGGAGGTCTATGGCTCTAAATTCCTTCTCCCTAGGACAAGGTATAAGCATTCACTCACAATAAGAGGTCTAGGGCTTTACTCCTCTTTGAGACAGGGTGCTCCTATAACTTAGCCTTGACAATCCACCCTGTAATCAAGAGTCTACCAATATGTGTATTAGAATACATGTCATGCATATAAGATTGTACAAAAATGAACAACTATAACTTACAAGAAAAGCTACCTTACTCCAATACTTGGAGCTAGCTTGCTCACAAGTTTTTCCATTCAACATTTCTCAATTTGCAAATGGAGAGAGCAAATYCTTATACARATTTGAGCTCTAACTCCTCTACAATAAAATTTTATTTTCTTCATGAGGCTCTCCAAGGAAAATACTAAAATATTTACAATAACTACCTAAGTTAGCGAATTAGGCCAAAAGCCCATAGAAAACGCCTAGATACAATGTTCTAGATGATTGTAGTGTCATATGTCACCTTCCTCAACCTTCAAGCTCATGCAAAGGTGCAATTTGAGTGTCATTTGTCACCCTCATGTGAAAGGCGCTCTCCAAGAGATAACTACCTCAATGAAATAATACAATTGCCAAGTCAAATGAGGTTGAGCGTTTTTCCAAATGTGTGGATGGATACCAAGTGTACAATCCTTTTGATGAGGGCACTCTCCAACAAATAACCACCTTAAAAACAATGATAAAAGGCTTGGTCAAATAGGTAGGGTGGATTTCCAAAAGGTGTACATGAATGCCAAGTGTAAAGCTTCATTGATGAGGAAGTTCTTCTAGAAATGCATGTCAATGCCAAGTGTAATGCTTGAGTGCGTCTTCTAGAAATCTTTTGACCAAAAAATAATAATATACTTCCATGAACTAGTGTGCACTTGGTCTTTGTGCTTTTGTGGACACCTTTGAATGAAATAAAACATTAAAATATCATTTTGACAAGTGCTCCCTAGGGAAGAGTGTCTCATGTCCACATAAGAACCTTCATTTCAATAAAATATTCATTTATGCATGTCCCTTGAAGAATGTGCATTTGTCTCCACTTTGACCAAGTCAACCTTGAAGATCTTACCCTAGAATGTGCGGTGTAAATGGGTCTTCATAAAATTTAGCTTAGCTCCTTGAAAAGTGTACAAATGAGTGCCCTTTGACCATGTCAAACCATCACTAGTCACTTCACATGTGTGCAAGATGTGAACAAGGTTATGCAAGAAATGGATGTCCTCATAGTGGAGAGCATCACCTAGGGATGTGTGCATGAGTGGATGACGTGGATGGATGAGATGGATGGTCAAAACCCTAGGGTGTATGGGTAAATAGTCTTCCCTAGTCAACTCAAGGCTCAACTAAGTCCTCAAACCTTGTGCTAATGGATAAGGATGAAGTATGAAGGACTTAGTATATGTGAACAAGGCCAGGCTAATGTGAGGGTGAACTAGTTTTTTTTGTGTGTTTTACCTCAACACATGCCAAAAGGGGAGTGCATAGTCTCATGTGCACCACATCGACTTTAAGTTATAACCCCTAGTGACCAATTAACCAATAAAACTTAGGGAAAAGGTCTCAATGAAAAATTAGAACAATAAAGTGCTAATAGACTAATACTTTGGCACTCAACCTAAGGTTTAGGATTTAAATCAAAATGTGTTGAACTAGTTAGGTGTGTTCACACTGGAAAAAGTGGAAATATGAGAATTGAGGGGTTAATAAGGTTTAGAACTTAGGGAATTATGGGCAAAAAGTACCATGCGCCTTCTAGGAGATGGAGTGAAGTGAGATGTAAGTGTAATTGTGGATTTTACTTAAGAGAAATGTCAAGATGTGATGTGATACACAAATCACCTAGGAAAAATGATGAAATGTGATGAAAATGTGTCAAGTGGATTTTACTTCGGCAAAAGTTATAATATGCTTGCAATAAACAATTTTCCTAGGTAAAATTATGGAAATGACATGGAACATGAATGAAACTAGGAAAGTACATCACCACATTAGAGGATACTCATGATCTAACCATGTAACACAAAGTGAAAGTGACTAGGATGTGACTATGTGACCACCATGATGTTGGTCCATGAGTAACACTATGCAACCCTTTAAAGGCTAGAATCATCCCTTCAACCAAGGCAACCACATTATCATCAAAGAGAATCACCATGCTCATCATCAAGAAATATCATCACATGAAGGACTACTCTCATGTAAAAATAAATATGTATCTGTAGTCCCTCAGCCTCCTTGCAAGTTACCCCTAAAATGTGCATTAACCACTCGTGAACATGAGGGGTAATCTCTTACTCATACTTGGGGACATGTGCTATTTGGAGAAGAGTGCATGAGAATCCCAAAATCTCTTGTTATACTTGTGAGAATTTAGGAAAAAGAAGAGAGCCATGTGATGTAATGGTCTGTGTTTCATCCTCAAACACCACATCCAAGTATTTACAACTTATTCATCAAAATTGACTTTACAAGTAAGGCACAAGCCAACAATGCCAAAATACATGAAATGAAATGCTCATAATAGAGAGTGTATTCCCTACTCTAATGTTTTTTTTTTAAAGCTTCTTCTTCCTACTCTTACCCTACATGAGAAAAATAGAAAGGCTAGGTGTAATCATACAACCAATGGAGCCATCCAAGATCTTTGCTTACATGAAAATTTCTTCTATTGTGCTTGGTTATGAACCAAAACATGGAGACATCAATCATTATGTACAAAAAAGTTGAAATTTCCATTGATGTTTGTTTGAACACTTGAAAATCATCATGACGATCATCAAATACAACAAAATCAAGATTATGCCCAAAACAATATACACTCACACACTTCTCCTCTATCAAAAATTGGATAGGGCTACAATTAAATTCTTGATTCCACCATATGCAATCTTAAACCTTCATACTTGTTCTTTTTGTGAAGTGGAAGCCAATACTTGAGAAATGCCTTGGAAAATAATGAAAATGAAGTAATTTTCTTTCTACAAAATTTTGCATACCAACCAAAAATTTTGTCTTTAAGAAAATCCAAGTAAATCACAAACATCTTCATCCTGACATCCCCATGAACAATGTTAAATTTTCAAACAAAAACAATGGAGGATGTGATACACAACAGAATCTTTAAACCCATGGAATTTTGGAATGTATTTTCTCCAATCTTCTAACAAGGATTAAGTAGATCTTCTAACAACCATTCCACTTCATTATCCTCAAGTTTGAATTTTTTAAACACCTCCACACAATAATCTTTTAGTGAGCATGAATGCAAAGGTATTAAGTACATTTTTGGATCTGGAAAATGATGTTTGAGTGCATGTAGTGGCTTGTTGGTCCATATTTGAAGGCTAAAATTTTCTACATTTTACATCTATGTTTTTATTTAGCTGTCACATACAATTTCTAGCACTTATATGATTATTTTCAGCTTGTGAATTACATGAAAACTCACCAAAATCTAAAGATAATGGTGGTTGGATATTTTCTGAAGTAAAATATTCATTTTTATGGAAATTTTCTGAATTATGTGCATGTGAATATTTCTAGAAACTTGCTATAGAAATTTATGAATGTTCATGAAGATAGTTTCTTCTATATTAGGCAACCTAATATTTTTTAGTTCAATGATTCCTTCATTACATGAATCACATATAGGATCCTTCATGAATTTCCAATATTCTTCATTCATATTATGATTAAATTGTTGAAAGTGCATGTCTTTAAAAGCATGTTCTTGACCATCCATATCTTCATTTAGTGTAGAAGAAAAATATGAATTTGAAATTTCTTCAAGATCGTTAGCTAGTGTATCCTTAGGTTCAAAAAATTGAGAAAAAGTGAAGCTTACCAAACCTTCTTTTTCATAAATGGAAGATCAAGAAAATATTTCTTCAAAGATGGGATCTTGATCTTCAATAGTTGTCTCTTGAGAAAATTCCTCTTCAAGTGCTTGATTTTCAAGAGGTGGCTCTTGAGAAAAAATTTCATGTGCTTGGTCTTCAATATGTACTTGGTACTCAAGAGTTAGATCTTGAGAAAGGTCTTCATGAACTTYAATGGTGGATACAATGAATGYTTTTTCAATATTTCTTCTTACATCCATTCTAATAGCCTCCAAATATCAAATCYCATGCTTATACAAYGGCRTCAAAATGTTACCACACAATTTCAYACCCAAGATGAAAAGTYCTAACACCTAGATGGAGACATGTGAAACTAGGAGGATGGACATTGCCACCTCACCATCGCTTCTATGCACTTTAGACAAATGATGGACCTAAGTCAAGGGGGGCTTCCCTATGGTTATTAGGCTCACCTCTTGTAGTATGAAATGGSAGTAAAGGAGATTAGAAACAAATGTAACCAAGGAAAAGGGAAAAGACATTAAAATATYAGGGTTGATAGATGAWAGAGGATCTAGTKCCTTATTCATTGGGATATGGAGGTCATGGATGCATCTATGAGGGCYATTTATCAAATGGTTAGGGGCTATAKATAGACAAAATGTCATTCTCTACAACATTACCCAACTTAGTAAATAAAAGATCACAAGGTGAGAGGGGAAGGGACTCTTAATAGGAGCTCCATAACCAAACCATATCTTAGGATGCTTTAAGCATTCACTCACCATATGAGGTCCAGGGATTTAAATTCCTTCTCCCTAATACAAGGTGTAAACATTCATTCACAATAGAAGGTATAAGGCTTTACTCCTCTTTGAGACAAGACGCCACTGTAATTTAGTTTTGACAATCCAACTTGTAATCAAGAGTCTACAATTATGTGTACTAGAATACATGCTACACATAAAATATTGTACAAAAATGAACAACTATAACATATAAGAAAAGTTACATTACTCAAATACTTGGAGCTAACTTGCTCACAAATTCTTCCATTTAATATTTCTTAATTTGCAAATGGAGAGAGAAAATATGTATATAGATTTGAGCTCTAATTCATCTACAATAAAATATCATTTCCTCATTAGGCTCTCCAACAAAAATACTAAAATATTTACAACAACTACCTAGGTGGGCAAATTAGGTCAAAATTCCATAGAAAACACTTAGATACAATGTCCTAGATGATTGTAGTTCCATACGTCAACTTCCTCAACCTTCAAGCTCATGCAAAGGTGCAATTTGAGTGTCATTTGTCACCTTCATGTGCAAGGTGCTCACCATGAGATACCTGCCTCAATAAAATAATACAATTTCCAAGTCAAATGAGGTTGAGCACTTTCCTAAATGTGTGCATGGATGCCAAGTGTACAAGCGTCTTGATGAGAGTGCTCTCCAATAAATAACCACCTTAAAAATAATGATAAAAGACTTGGTCAAACAAGTAGGGTGAATTTCCAAAGGTTGTGCATGAATGTCAAGTGTAAAACTTCATTGATGAGGGGGTTCTTCTAGAAATGCATGCCAATTCCAAGTGTAATGCATGAGTGCATCTTCTAGAAGGCTTTTGACCAAGAAATAATAAAATACCTCCATGAACTAGCACGCCCTTGGTCTTTGTGCTTTTGTGGACACCTTTGAATGAAATAAAACATTAAAATATCCTAAGTTTAACAAGTGCACCCTAGGGAAGAGTGACTCATGTCCACATAACAACCTCCATTTCAATAAAATATTCATTTATGCATGCCCCTTGAGAAGAGAGAATGAGTGCACCCTTGAAGAATGTGCATTTATGTCCACTTTGACCAAGTCAACCTTGAAGATCTTACCCTAGATTGCGCACCCTAGCCACTTGTGCCAATGGTCACCCTTTGACGAAGTTAAGCCATCATTGGTCACTTCACATGTGTGCAAGGTGTGAACAAGGTTATGGAAGAAATGGATATGTCCTCATAGTGGAGTGCACCGCCTAGGGATGTATGCATGAGTGGATGAGGTGGATGGATGAGATGGATGGTCAAAACCCTAGGACATATGGGTAAATAGTCTTCCCTAGTCAACTCAAGGATTATGTATTAGTGTCCCATCTGGCTAGTATAGTTTTGTGACGCCCTAGGAGGGTGATTGTTGATGGATTATGTATGTCGGACTTATATGTTATGGACTTGGTTAGATCACTTATTTTCATGAGTGGATGAGGTGGATGTATGAGATGGATGGTCAAAACCGTAGAGCATATGGGTAAATAGTCTTCCCTAGTCAACTCAAGGATTATGTATTAGTGTCCCATCTGGCTAGTATAGTTTTGTGATGCCCTAGGAGGGTGATTGTT
>JASDQU010250416.1:0-11981 GCA_032191745.1 Picea mariana | reverse complement strand
TTTTACCATCCTTTCGTTTGTTTTACCACCATTTGCATGCCTTCACCCGAAAAACTCACTCTGCACAGAAGTGGTTACTCGACTCTCTGACGGTGCATTTTACGGAGTTGTTAGCTATGGGAGGCCCTATTATATGGTACGAACCCACCATGACAGCCCTGTTAGAACTATATCCAGAAGTCTATCAAATTTTTCTGCAGGCAGGATGGCTGGGTTATTTTCAGAGGCTCCAGGGATTTGATCAACAACAGGTTCTTCAATTTGCTCGAAATCTCCAGGAAGATCATTCCAATTGTTCAAGGGGTTCGGGTTCCAATTACAGAGGAGGATATAGCAGAGGTTTCGGGTCTCCCTGCCAATGGCATTCGTTGGTTCATCCGCAAACATATCATCCTTAATGCCCAGCAGGATTTCCTCTTGCCAGGGGAACAAATTGAGCCTAAAGGTCGGGGTGTCTGACTTAGCTCATTGTTGCCTCCTTGGGTAAAAGTTGCAGAGTTTTTCAAGCACTACCTTACCTGTGAAGGCCGATATCAGGTAGTCTACCAGTACAATTTTGTCATGTTGTCTCATTTAAGACATGCTAGATTGGTGAACATTCCTTATTATCTGCTCGGATGTCTTAAAAATATGTCGCATTACTGTAAAAAGGATAAAAATCCCGTCCTTTCCCTCACCCATCACCGTCTCGCTCAACTACTTATTCAAAAGGGTTTTTCCCAACAAAACCCTCTCCTAAACAACCCACCCATAGATCCCCAAGAAGTTGTTGAATATCCTGAAAATCTTCAGGAACAGCAACCACAAAACCCTCCAGACCCTCCAGAAGTACCTAACAGTTCACCTACAGACCCAATCAATCCAATTAACCCTCCTACCATACCAAGCCTGCCCCACATCTTACCAGAATCATCCACTCCTACCGTTCATATCCTTAACGATGATTTTGGACCAGACAACTCTCCCTGTCCCATCACTGAGGAAAATCCCTCATGCAAACGAAAGAAAATTCCTTTTTTTCCGCCCTTTTTACAAATAAAATGAACAAGGGCCTCAATAAGATCAGCCACTACTGCCATTGCCCCAAACCCCCAACCCATCCGGCTAAAACCCCGCACACTTCCAACCTCCCAAATTCTGGAATTTTTACATATTCCACCCACAGGCACTGAAACACAAGAACCAGAGGCCCGGTGTGTTGCGACATCATCCTTTTCAAATTCAGTAGATGAAACACAAGAACCAGCTACTCATCAAGTAGCTAAAACACAAGAACCAGCTACTCATCAAGTAGCTGAAACACAAGAACCAGCTACTCATTCAGTAGCTGAAACACAAGAACTAGCTATAGTTGTTACATAAGAACCAGTTACAGCTGAAACACAAGAACCAGCTACTAATATTGTTACCGAAATATAGGAATCATATGCCCAGGGTGCTACAACATTACTTTCTCTACATCAAGAAGCTGAAATACAAGAATCAGTTGTTGATCATGTAGCTGCTCCAAAAGAACCACCTAGTGCGAGTGTGACTGTTACACAAGAACCAGTCACCCCTCTTCCAGAACCAACAATGACCTCTGTCTTACAAGAAAATGGGTCCCTAAGGTCTGAACTAGAAGCCTACAAGCAAGAGCTAGTCATGGTAAAGGAAGCCTACGAGAAGGAACTTAAAATGTACACCCTAGCTCGCATAGCGACCATGACAGAGCAAAATACAATAGAGAATCAGTGTAGAGAGTATATGTGCAGTCAATGTGGGGACATCTATTATCAAGCAGGCTACAAAGTAATTCAAATTCCAACGCCAGGAGCTTCCCCTGCACCTACGACTTTTGTAGTCAAAGAAGAAAACCCTGATGTTACACAAGAACCAGCAGGACCTTCCAAAATTAAAAATGAACCCTGGCCTACAACAATTGTCAAATCCGAAGCCCCTGTTTTTGTTAATAAAGTTGTACAAACATTGTCTATTGATGAATCTGCCCCTCCTAGCCAAATCAATACCCACACCCTTGTGGAACATGCCACTCAGACCCTACCTCAACATATCACTTGCGATGTTGAAACACAAACTTAACCATGGGATGAGCAGGCAATAATGGAAAAATGGAAAAAAGAGTCTGTTGTTACACAGGACAAAAGCCAGTAAGAGCACAGACTACTCTGGCTAAACCATATCTATTCAAACTGGGAAGCTTTGGAGCAAACACGCCAGGAATCATGTACCCTTAAGAAACACAATAAAGAGCTAAAAGGCAAATTGCTCCTGATGTTTGACTTGGCACAAAAGTTGTTGGTTGTAAGGAAACCATCCTACAATTACTCTCTGTTCCTCATGGAACGACTTACATTTTTGCAGATTAACTCAGTCAAAGAAGGCAGACCCCATGCAGTGTTAAATCCAGCAGATTTTGTTAGAACCTTTGCAGAAGCCTCTGCTATGGATCAGCACCTTCTCTATGAGGTATATCTTCATAATGAGGCCATCCCTGAGAACCGACAGCTTAACCTTAACCCTCTTGTCGGTGATATCTAGATTCGGGCACTCACCTCCTTCCTTAACAATTAGATCATATGGCAGAATGACTTCCTAGCTGACAAGCATAACGAGGATAACCCCCTTCTCTAGATATGGCCAGAACCACAAAATGTTGCCACCTTTGTTGCAGAGTATTATCAGTTTTTGAAGAAACCAGGGATGACTCAATACATTCGGCAACTACAAACAACAGTGCTTCAGGATTGTCAACAGTTCATTAAATCCACAGAGATCACTGCCCTACAAGCAAATAACATGTTTTGGCAACAATCTACTGAGAAAAGACAGGAACACAATCCCTTTAGCCCCACTAATCTTGAGACAGCAATCTCCTGGGTACCTAGCTACATCAAATGTGTTCAGCAATGTGCTGAAAGTTGGATAGGTTATCAGTTTCATTTTCCTATCCTGTGGATGTCAGCAGAGAAATATCAAGTTCATTATAAGTTGCCCAAGAAGGCCGAAACAGCAGCTTGGCAAAGGCTACAACGCGTTCAAGGATTCAGAGCTCCAACAGACAGCACGTTCCATAGCTACTGCTTAAGTAACTTGCACGCTCAGAGTCGGTATTCAAATTCTGATTCAAATTGAAGTTTCCTAAGGACGTGCAACCTTTTAAGTCGGGGGGGATGTTGGGACCCTATAATGTACCTTTTTGTTCACACTTTTTGCTACCATTACATCATTTTTCCACTCACATTTAAACTTACATTATCACCTTACCCTATCTTTCCAAAGGTATATAACGTCTCTTCTCTTTACTATATGTTTAATTTGTTTTGCACATAATTTTACATTACTCTCATACTTAACCATCGATCAGAAATATATAAGTGTTGAAACAGTTCACTGCAGATTATCGTTGTTGTTTGAAGGCCCGTTGTTGAAACAGTCAAGAGCACGCAAACCCCGTGGCTGAAACAGCCTGTGGTCTACGATGCTGAAACAGCAATTCACACAAGAAGAAGCTATTACACTCTCTGTGGTCTACGATGCTGAAACAACAATTCACACAAAGAAGAAGTTGTTACACTCTCCGTGGTCTACGATGTTGAAACAACAATTCACACAAAGAAGAAGCTGTTACACTCTCCGTGGTCTACGATGCTAAAACAACAATTCACACAAAGAAGAATTTGTTACATTGACCACAACAGCCACACTTTGAGCCAGAATTAACCATTGTTGTTGCTTGAGACCACATTGCTGAAACAGTCAAAACGCAAATCCCGTTGCTGAAACAGCCCGTGATTTGCAATGCTGAAATAGTAGACAATAGCAGTAACAAGAAGATAAATAAAGAAGCTATTACACTAGTTGCAACAGCTACACCCAACTATTGTAATAGCATTCTATTATGGGAGACCAGGATATCCTATTCCAGTATAGAGATCAGATCTGACTAAGAATAGGATTCAGATGTGCACATGTAATTTGATGATCAATTGTATCGAGGGGATTCTCCTCTTTAAATAAGAGGAAATCATCATTAGAAAGGGACTTTTTGGCTAAGAAAGGAATTACAGAGAAGGACGTGTTTACTTCAGACATTGTAACATGATACAGTTGACAGATGAATAAAAGATTGTTCTGAGCATTTCTTTCTAGTTCCTTTCATTTCAGGGGAATCTTGTGAGAAGGGAGGGCCCACCTTCTTCACAAGATTCACCCATTAGCTCTGTAGTGTGTTAGTGTTATTTATGTTCATGCCTTGATTAAATTATGTTTTGCTTAAACACTACTTTACTGAACTCTGTTTTGTTGAAACTCTGCTTTACTAATTGTTACATTGTTTTCATATAATTCATGCTTGGGTAACTGTTAATCATTCTAGTTAGCAATCCTGTTTTGTGAATTTATGAAAGCATGATAATTAGGGACAGGTGCTGAAGATTCCTGCTTGGGGAATAGGGTCTTGTTCTCTGTTAAGAGATAGTTAGCCTTAAGTGTGTGTCAATCATTTCGATTAGTAATGAGTTCATGAAAGTGTGATGATCAGAAACAGGTGTTGAAGATTCCTTCTTGGGGAATAGGGCCATGTTCTCTGTTACAGAATAGTTGGTCTTTCCTTTTGTAGTATCTCGAAAGATTCCTTTCCTAGGTTGTTATTTCTTAATGTAATCCAGGATTCTTCGGACAATTATTTCTTTAAACTTTGAACTCTGCAATAGGTAGGTTGCTTTCCTGTAATTCAAAGTAGAACTTCAGTTTGTTCAAGGCAAGGTGTGATTAATGTATTTTTACTACAACTCTAGATTGCTTTTGAGATTGAGCATATACAGTGTGTGATTACCTTTGACATAAACAAACTTCCCTGGGTTGACAATTTATGTAGCACTTGATTGTTTAGTTAAATAAGCAATTATAGTGACCAACAAGTGTTAAAGGCCAAGAGCCTAATTTTGTATATGTAATTATGAAGATCATTAATATAATATAAAATCATTGTTGCATGCAGACCGACCATGAAGAAAGAGTGATGGGGGACTAAGCTTCCACAGGGTGGGTAAGAGAAAAGGGGTTGAAAGGTTGGAAAGAGGGGCTTAATTCCTTGAGAATAATATTTTATTATTATTCCAAAGCTATGTGACAAAAAATGTTTTTTTATCCTAAGTCCTGGGAGAGGCAACGCATCCAACTCCAGCATGTGCAAAAGAGGAACGCATATAGATCCAGGAAGACAAGTGTAAACCTGGGCACATGCGATTAAAAGTTGAAGCGTCATCTGAGTTGGGGGTTCGTCCTCCATTATTGCATCGGTTGTCTGAAAACAGGAATTTCGTCTAGTCTCTACGTTCATCCTCCATGTTGTCATCCGTTGTCTGAATTGTATTGTCGATGCGTCTGATCTCTGGATGCCTCATGCAACTCTGAAACCTGAAGCCTGTGATGTTTTCTTGATAAGCCGATACACCCTTTGTATAATTGGGTTAATGCTTAAATAATAAGAGTGAAGGGAGCTCTAACTGGGTAGTTCATAAGTCACAATACTTGCTAAGGTTTTGCAAATGGGGTAGCAAGCTAAGTGGACTTGATTGTGGGGAAAAATCCATAGTTAAGCGCGCTTGAGCCAGAGGCGTCTTGGGATGGCTGACCACCTGGGAATTCTTGGTTACTGGGTGCAAGCCCTGGAAGTGATGGTTGATGCTATGTGATTCATTTCGTTGGTTTCAATCCGATTTCTTCACCCCTGTGAGCATCACCCAATGCAATGAATTCTAAGTGGGCTATTCAAATCATGAGAATTATTGGTCAGTTGTGACTAATACTCATTGATATGGGTCATAGATTAATGACTTAAATTACGCAGTTAATCCCGAAAATAATATCTAATAGTTATCTACTTGTGCACCATGGGTTAGCTTCTCATATACTTCTTTAAAATCTTCATCGATGGCATATTGTTCTACATATCTATCATGAGATAAAGAAGTATTCTTCAAAATAATAGAAGCAACAATAGGAGGTCTAGAAAGCATGTCGGCTACCTTGTTACTTGTACCCTTTTGTACTTGATTACCAAATGAAATTGTTGTAGAAAACCCACCCATCTGTAGTGTCGAGATTGTTGCAACTTGGTCTGTGCTTGGAGATATTGTAAGGGCTGGTGATCTATATGTATGATTGTTTCCTTCCCTAACAAGTAATGCTTTCATTTCTTTACGGTCTATACTAATGCATACAACTCTTTATCATTTGTAGGATAGTTAACAACAGCTTGGTTAAAAGTTTCATAGTGGTAATAGATAGGCTTACGATATTTCATAAATATTGCACCCATGGCGTATCCGATGGCATATGTCTTGATCTCAAAAGGTTTTTGAAGATTCGACAATGCTAATATTGGTGCAGTATTGATCTTATCCTTCAAAATGTTGAAAGGATTTTGTTGCTTTCCTTCCCACTGAAAAGTGTTCTTCACACTGGTTAAGGCATGCAAAGGATCTTCTATAAAGGAGAAGTTGGAAATGAACCTCCTCCAATACTGGACTACACCTAAGAATCTTTGGACTTCGGTTACATTTTTTGGCTTAGGCCAATTTACAATTACATCAATTTTGGAAGGATCAATTTTTAATTGTCCTCCTCTTACAATATGACCTAAGTACACAAGTGCAGTGTTGTCAAATTCACATTTAAAAATTTTTACATACAACTTTTCCCTTTGCAAAGTATCCAATACTTGCTTTACATGCCTCACATGTTCATCCCAAGTCCCGCTAAAAATAAAAATTTCATCTAAATATACAATCACAAAGTCATCTAGGAAAGGCATGAATACATCATTCATCACACGCATGAAAGTTGTTGGATCATTACAAAGCCCAGACGACATAACTAGCCACACAAACAATCCATGTTTGGTTTTAAAGGTAGTTTTCCATGCATCCTATTCTGCGACCCTGATCTGATGATATCCATTGCACAAATCCAACTTAGTGAAATAAACAACATTCTTCAATTGATCAATTAAATCATCTCTACGAGGAAGAGGGTATCAATTTTTCACTGTGATTTTATTTAAGGCCCGGTAATCGACACACATTCGCCATGTGCCATCCTTCTTTGGCACCATCACAATCGGAGAACCACAAGGAGATGAACTAGGTCTGATGACCCCTTGATCCAATAAGACTTGTACCTTCTTATTTATCTCTGTCATCTCCACAACTGACATCATGTGCATGCCCACATTAGGAACAGGGGAATCCTATTGAAGATGTATCTCATGTTGGATTTCCCTCTTAGGAGGTAATCCATCTGGTTCCTGGAAAATATCATCATACTTAGAAAAAATATCAATTAATTCCTTTTTATGAGATGGATCACACCCTTGGAAAGTGTCAGATGTCCCGACATCTTTCTCTCTTACAACCATGAGTACATATCTCTTATTAGTGTTTATGAGTCTCTTCATTTGCCCTGCACTAACAAGTGTTGTATTTACCCTCATGTTGTGAGCTCTAACAATATATTCCACTCCCCCTTTAGTAAGGTGGTATTTGTTCTCATAACGAAAGAAGACTTATTTTCTATCATAAAGATAAGGACTTCCCAACACTATGCCACATATATCAAGTGGTACAACATCCAAATCCACTTCATCAAACAACTTTGAAGCAATAGAAAATATGACCGTACATTGTTTGGTGACATTAGGTTTTGCTTTATCACATACTCAACCAAGAGGATAAGGCTTCGGATGTGGTTTCATTTCAAGACCCATATTCTTGACAAGTTCTTCAAATATTAAGTTTACTTGGGAGCCCAGATCAAATAATGTATCTATCTTAGTGTGTTTAGATACAACTCTTATGTGAAATAATTCATTCATCTTTCATTCATCAATATGAGATTCATTATTGGAACTTGAACTAGCATGAAGGGAATATTTACCTTGTACTCCAACCGTTGTGATATTTCCTTCATCTCTTGAATCGGAACAAATATCGTGTTGCACTGTAGCAATGGTTTTTGTCTTCCCCTTTCCACCGAACTATTTCAGTTTCTTTTTCGGATGCAATTTCCAATAGTGTTCTTCATCATGACCGCTTTTATTGCAATGAGTGACGAATGGATTTCCTCCTTCTCTCGTTACTGTGGCATTCTTCTTGTCCTTCCTTTTAAACTTCTTAAAATTTTTAAGTGGGAGATTGGAAGTTTTCTTCATGGGATCTTCTTGAACATGTTTCCCCCTGTTCTCAAGGTCAGTGGCTTGCACACAAACTTCGTCAAGACTAGTGGGGTTAAACAAGAGCAAAGTATGATGAATATAACTGTGAATTTCACCAATATACTTCAATAAAGTTTCATAAGAATAAAGGAATGTTTAATGCAAGAACTTTCTTCCTAAATTCTTCTGTGAAAATTTGTACAGTTTGACCTTTACTTTTCCTTAAAGTTTGTCATTCCATCATTTCTTTATGTAAATACCCTAATGGATAAAATTGTTTCTTTATCATCGATTTAAATTCCGACCATGAGGAAAGAATATTACCACACTTACTTATGTCCTGAATCTTTCTCTCCCACCATACGAGAGCGGTGCCTTCCAACCGAAGAGAAGCCAGTTGCACTTTAACTTCTTCTTCATCAATATGTTGGACACGGTAATACACTTCAACCTGTCGGATCCAATTATCTAGCTTTTCAGGATTAACATCTCCATTAAACATAGGTAAAGAAAGTTTTACATCAAGCTTTAATAATGGTTTCTTAAAAGAGGCTTTATGGATAGAATTATGAGAATGATGAGAATTCTCAGAGGGAGAAGAACTAGAAATCGAAGGTGAAGACAAAGTCTCAAGAGGATCTCCTCCAGCCCCTTGGTTTACTGAAGCATCATCATCTACATGTGCTTCCTTTTTCTTCCCTTTCTTCTTCATCCTCTTCTCATAATCTCCATACATTCGTTCGACCATTTCTAACATGCGATAAAAGACCATGTGAAATTTTTTCTCTTGTTCATCACGCTTGTCCTCTTCTACCATTTTCTTCCTTCGGGATCCACGACCAACTTTGGGATTGAAAGTATTAAGAGTTCCTTCACCATGATTATGCTTGGCCCTAGTAA
Organism: Picea mariana; assembly: GCA_032191745.1. Lineage (NCBI taxonomy): Eukaryota > Viridiplantae > Streptophyta > Pinopsida > Pinales > Pinaceae > Picea > Picea mariana. The sequence continues at coordinate 2,863 of JASDQU010250416.1, read as the reverse complement.
GCATTCACACTCAACAATTCAATTCAAAGACGATTTCTCTGATACCAACATGATCCGGGATCTTTTCATCGTGACTTATAAAGAATTGCATTAAATGAGCATAAATTAAAGTGCACCATTAAAGAAGGAAAAACTCAAAAATGAAGAGATATGAACACAAAAACTTGATAACGGAGTTTGTCCCTGGTGGACTACGTCCCCAGGTCCTGCTCCCAAATGGGTAGGCTCTTTCATTAACTCAGCAAAAAAAATTTGGCAAAATACATAAGTATACCTCATTCTGAAATCAAGCTACAGAAATAATGCTCAGATCAGAAAGCAGACAACACCATTGAATTTGTGGCGTCGAATTACCCAAAAATGACTGTCTCCACGCCTCAATCTAAATATAGCACTCCCAAGCCCAAGAAGAATTTTGTCTCGGCTTTTGTGCCCTATGCAACCTGCAATAATGACTATACTTGCATAGACATGTGAGCATGGATGGTCGTACGGTCTATGTGCCTCCTCCTGTGGCTGGGCGAATGCATCATTTAAGAATTAAATTGGGCGTTGTTTACAATGTCACCTCTACGACCTGTTGGTTAGGGCAGATATATTAAAGCGCTTTGTATGGGAGGAGGNTAATTCTTAAATGATGCATTCGCCCAGCCACAGGAGGAGGCTCTGGGGCATGGGTGAATGCATCATTTAAGAATTAAATTGGGCGTTGTTTACAATGTCACCTCTACGACCTGTTGGTTAGGGCAGATATATTAAAGCGCTTTGTATGGGAGGAGGTCCCAAGGTCAAACCTCGCAGACTCTCCTTTTCGGATATATATATATATATTTCCATTCCTCCAGTTTAGCGATGGTTCTAGAACCTGTTAGCGTCGGAAGTCACTCCTAGATTGCTTGCAGGAGCATAGCCCGACACCCATCAGTTTAATGTCACGGTTTGTTTATAAAGGGTGATCAAATGGAGATAACGGCTCTAGGAGGTATCACTCTAACTCAGGGACTGAGTCTGGTACACAAAGAACGAAGGAGGTCTGGAATCCCAACTTCGGCCAGTGGGTTGATTTAAAGATGAACAGGTGGAAGACTTAGGAGAAAGTGAACAAACAACTCTGGGCATTAGGCTTGCAGCGGTTTGTAGGGGAAAAACTCTGAAAACAGGATCCCCCTGGTTCAGGGCTTCAAGAAGCTGAAAGGGGACTTGACTGGATCCTCCAATTCCAAGTCATTCAGCGTTAAAGAAATCACAGAAACCGATTAGAGGCTCTGTAACTATTACAGTGATCCATTACAACATCATCCTATAATAGCTACAGCTCGACTGGATCCTCCAATTCCGAGCTGCTCTAACACAGTGTAAACAAAGACATGAAAGAAACTGGCATTCATAAGGCAAGAAGTCTCCAAAGCTCATACATAACCAGAATAACAGTGCTTCATTAAAACTTTACAACTGGGAGCTCAGCTCAACCATCGATTCTTACAAAAATGGAAAAAATGCCTTCATATACTTGGAGCAAAGCCATAGAAGCCAATTCGAGACACTGCATTGAAGACACTACGTCTGCATGTTTACTACGCCTGCATTTTCTGGACAGTCGTGAACTTCAGTCAGACGCAATCGCGTTCCAAAGGACCTGTGAATGAATTGACAAGCTTACAGTCATTTATGGGCTTTCCATTTATGGAGGAAACGATGTTCAACCACCATTAACTGCCGCAATAACTGCTTCACTGAGATCGGGAAAGACCCGGTCGACTCTGTATCAACAGGACATGGAGGCCTTCGTGATGACTGGGAGACTTGACACAAAGTGATGAACGGATGGTGACCAGGCAGGGGTAGTTGGACACGCTCGATGCAGATATGGGATGAGGAGAGGCCATGTGGACGAATGGGCAGAGGGAAAGTGATAGGGAAAATGTACGTGGCAGAATTCACGATCTTTGAAGTGTACGAGCCGGGTGGACAAGACACAGGGGCCAGGAAGAGAATATGAGTTGGCATGACACGGGGAGGGACGAGGCGGCAAGGGGGGGTGTGATGAGGTTTCGGGCTTTCGGGGATTCGGGATTCGCGAGTTTGAGGTGCGCGAGTTCCTTGCCTTCGGGATCCCCGATATCCCGATGTGCAATGAGCTCCTCCTCCTGGGAGCTAGCCCCTACCGGCTAGAACATAGTCCATATGACCTGTCCCTATGTGACCGCGGTCAAAATTTCCATCGAGTTTTCGGCGTTCTTGATGACACGATGTTTGTGTCCATGGGACTTGCGATTCCCCGAAACTCAATGGTCGTTGACTTGTCAACAGTCCACTCCTCGTTACAAAGTCTGCCACCTGCCCTCCACGATTGACAAATGTTCCCACCTATCGGGAAATCGTGAATCGCGATTCTGAAACACATGAAACTCTAGCTCCCGGGATCCCCGATATCCCGATTTCCGGTGAGGCCCTCCCGCAGAGCTTTCGCCGATGGCGCCAGATAATATTGCTAACATTAGGCTCCATGGGGGATAGAGTCATCCCTGTGATGCTCTAAGGACTCAATTGCAGTTCCAGTGCCTCGTTGTTGGGCTATGGAGTCATTATTAGGCCGCAAAAACAAAAAAAAAAACGAACTAAGAAACAACAAGGACAATATTTATAGACAAAAGAGTCATCTAAGAGTCATCTGAGACTCAAACAAAACATTTGTTTAGGAAATGCCCATTTACTGGGCTACCGAAAACCTCTTTACCTTCCAAATCTCGCAACCTATATGTGTTGTTTAAGAAAGCCTCGGAGATTCTGAAAGGCCCAATCCACAGGGCTTCAAATTTGTTGTGTTTGCCCTTATCTTATTTAGGAGCATCCCATTTCAGTA
>JASDQU010250411.1:0-12458 GCA_032191745.1 Picea mariana | reverse complement strand
ACCCACCTTGTGGAAGCTTAGTCCCCCATCACTCTTTCTTCGTGGTCGGTCTGCACGCAACGATGTTTATATTTTATTAATGATCTACATAATTACATATACAAAATCAAGCTCCTGGCCTTTAAAACTTAGGCTCTCCGGCCTAATAAACACATAATCCCACCAGCTTATCAACATTCAGCTCACCAACCTACAAAAATTGTTTACAATTCATAAATACAACTAGGGCTCATCCTTGGGGATATTACAATCCCCTCCCCTTATTTTTTCATTGTCCTCAGTGCAACTCTTTACACAACATCAACAAGATTTCCAAAATCTTTAAAAAGATGCAGGTATTTTGCCCACATAGCATCTTCATGCTCCCATGTCGCATCCTCATGATCGTACCAGGTCCACTGGACCTTTACAAGTCTTATGGATCGATTCCAGAGCTGTTTGCTCTTTCAATCCAATATGCACACAGGATGCACTTGCAAGACACCTTCTTGCTCCACCTGAATCACATTCCAATCAATAACATGATTAGCATCAAGTATATATTTCTTAAGTAATGAAACATGAAACACATTATGTACAGTCATGGATGTAAGTAATGCAAGCATATATCCAACTGGTCCAATCCTTTCTAGGATTTCAAATGGCCCACAAAATCTAGCTGCCAACTTCGAACAACTTCCCAGCCTCAGGGAACTTCTGTTGGCTTTCACTTTCAAAAAAACATGTTCTCCCACTTTAAACTCTCTGTGGGTTTTGTTCTTATCAACATAAATTTTCTGGCTGTCTTGGGCAGCTTTCAAATTTTTCTTAATCTTCAGCATTTTCTCTTCCATTTCCTTGAGCAACTCTGGCCCAACTATTGCTCTATCAGTTGGGTTATCCCAGCTTACTGTAGTATTGCACTTTCTGCCATAAAGTGCTTCAAATGGGCTCATCTTCAATGATGCTTGATACCCATTGTTGTAGGTGAATTCTACCAAGTGTAGGTAGTCTTCCCATTTAGATGGTTTGTCCATCACATACATCCTTAGCATGTATTCTATCACTTGTTTCACCCTCTTTGTCTTCCCATCAGACTTAGGATGATAAGCGGTGTTGAAGTTCAGATTCATTCTGAACCCTTTGAATAACCCTTTCTAGAATTTTGAGGTGAATTTCGAGTCCCTATTAGACACAATTGTCTTGGGAATACCGTGCAATCGTTCTATTTCCATCATAAAAATATCAACAACGTTAGCTTCTTTGTGAGTAGTCTTTAGTGGAATAAAATGGGCAGCTTTCGTAAGCTTTTCCACCACCACCATGATTGAATCATGTTGCTTGCCTGTTTTGGGCAATCCTGTGATGAAATCCATTGTCACCACTTCCCACTTCCATTCAAGAATGGGTAAAATCTGTAGTAACCCTGTTGGGTTTTTGTGCTCAGCTTTAACCTTCTGGCACTCCATACATCTGGCGATGTATTCAACAATTTGTCTCTTCATACCTGGCCAAAAGTAATGGCTCTTGACTGCTGCCACAATTTTCTGATATCCAGGGTGCCCAGCATAAGGCACATTATGCATTTCTTTCAAAATCATAAGTTTCAAGTCTTGGACATTAGGTACACAAATTTTGTTCTTGTACAGAAGTGTTCCGTCAGTTTCCAATTTATAATTCTCCACTTTTTGTGGCATCTTACCTTGTTGTAGCTTTGCTACCAAATCCCTGTACTGCAAATCTACATTTGCAGCTTCCAAAATTCTTCTTTTAATATCAGTTTGGTACATACTAATGGTAGTAACATGCAATTCGTGCACTCTCCTGCTGAGTGCATCAGCCACTTTGTTCTCTTTTCCTCCGATATGCTTGATATCAAAGTCATATTTACAAAGAAACTCCAACTGCCTACTATGCCTAGCATTCAAGGTAGGCTTATCAAACAAAGACTTCAAACCGTTGTGGTTTGTTCTCAGTTCGAACCTCTTTCCCATGAGGTAATGCCTCCATTTCTTCAAAGCGTGAACGATATCTACCAACTCCAAATCATGAGTGGCATAGTTCTTTTCATGCTCTTTCAGCTTCCTGGACTCATAACATATCACAAATCCATTCCGGTTGAGGACTCCTCCTAGTCCTTCTTTGCATGCATCTGTACACACTACAAAGCCTTCATTTGGGTCTGCAATCCTCAGAATTGGAGCACTGGTTAACAACTGCTTCAATCGCTGGAAGTTTTTCTCACAATCTCCAGTCCACTGAAATTTCTTCTCCTTCCTTTGCAAGGAAGTGATAGGGTGATCTATCCTTGAGAACCCTGCAATGAACCTTCTGTAGTAGCCAGCTAGACCCATAAAGGATCTGACTTCTATCACATTCTTCGGTGCTGACCATTCTCTGATGGCTTCAATATTCTCAAGATCTACGACTATCCCATCCTTTAAGATGATTTGCCCTAAGTAATGGATATACTTTTGATAAAATGAGCACTTGCTCAGTTTGGCATACAACTGGTTCTCTCTTAGCACCTGCAACACCATCCGTAGATGTTGTTCATGCTCTTCCTCTGACTTGGAATACACCAGAATGTCATCCAAAAAGACTAGGACAAACTTGTCCAAATATTCCATGAATATTCCATTCATTAGGCACATAAAGACAACGAGCGCATTCGAAAACCCAAATGGCACCACTGTGAATTCATAGTGGCCATACCTTGTTCTGAAGGAGGTCTTACTGATGTCTTCATCTTTAATCCTTACTTGGTGATATCTTGATCTAAGATCTAGTTTCAGAAATATCTTAGCATCCTTCAACTGGTCAAAGAGATCATCGATCCTTGGCAGAGGATACTTGTTCTTAATAGTCACTTTGTTTAAATGTTTGAAATCGATGCATAATCTCAACGTCCCATCATTATTCTTCATGAACAGGAATGGGGCACCCCAAGGTGACACACTTGGGCATATATACCCCTTCTTCAGTAGCTCTTCAAGCTACAATTGTAGTTCTTTCAGCTTTGGTGTACTCATTCTATAAGGAGTTTTTGACACTGGAGCTGCTCCAGGCATCAAGTTTACAGAGAAGTCAATATCGCTCTTCGGGGGTAATCTGGGTTACATCTTCAAACTCTTTTAGTACCGCATGATCTTCGATATTTGATACTTTATCCTTAGGTACTTCCTCCATGTGGGATGCAAATAATTGACAGCCTTTCCTGTAGCACTTCTTCAGCTGTATTGTTGAGATTCCCCTGATAGCAACAACTCTGAGAATTCCTTGGATTGTTTTTCGATTCCCCTCCTCATCCAAGCAAGTGAATGCCTTGTTATGACATTCTAGGATGGCATGGTGCTGGTCCAACCAATCCATCCCAATTAGACGGTCATAGGAACCTAAAGGCAGAATGTTCAATTCAACCCTTATGTTCAGTCCATTCATGTCCACTGGACAAGACTTAACCAACTCCGTAACCTTTCTCTTGGTTCCTGTAGCCATCTGCACTAACCAAGATTTTCCATGTTTTCTTCTTGACAATTGAAAACTTTCCACCACCCTAGGGTCTATATAACTATGACTAGCCCCTGAATCAATTAAAATATTAAAGGCATGGTCGTTGATCATACCTTCCACTTCAATCACATGTGATTGAAATTCATCTTGCTTGTTGTCCAGGGATGCATAGATCCTAGGTATTCTAATGCCCATGTCCTCCACTTTTTCAGCTTGCTGAACACTATGGACAACTCTCACTTTTCCATTTTTGTGGGGACAGTCTCTATACTTGTGGTTTCCCTGACAGTCTCAACACTGAATGTGTGTCTGCCTTGGCCTTTGTCCCCCTATGTCAGCCATTCTCGACTCTCTAAATGATGGCTTCTCTTGAGGACTATTTCTGAAAAAGGGAGGTTTGTTTCCCTTCTGCCTCTGCTCTTTCTTAAAATTCTTCTGGTCATCCCAAGCCTTTTGAAAAGTAGGATTTTCTCTTTGTTGTTCACATAAGCATATTGCTCTTCTTATAGTTTCTTCCATAGTCTTAGGGTCATCATACTGAATCTTGTCCCCAATGGAAGGTGGTATTCCACTCAGATACCTTTGAATTTTGACAGTCTCATCCTTGATGAAGGGAACATATTTCAACAACTCCAAGAACCTTCGTTCCTATTCATCAATGGACATGTTGCCCAGCTTGAGTTCAAAGAACTCTTTCATCTTTTTGTCATAGTATAAGTAATTATTTTCAAAATACTTCTTGAATTCTTTCCAGGTAGCATATTTCTCTTTAATGTGATGCACCTGCACAAGATGATCCCACCACATGGATGCTTTTCCTTTCAGTTGATACATCACAATTCTTCCTTCGGCATGAGAGGAATAATTCTGCAATTGGAAATATTTCCTCATGCCAAGAAACCATGTTTCAACATCTTCCTCCTTCTTATGTTCTCCATCAAACATAGGAGGCTTAATTTTGTTCATTTCACCCTTTAGTTCATCCACTCCAGATATCCTATTGTAATGTTCCCAAGCCAAGATGCAAGGAACATCACAGTTTTGGGTGTATTTTAAAACTTTTTCTGGTTGTGGTATTTTGTCAAACACTTCACTGACCTACTTGTTTACATGTGTTTACTTGCAGAATGTCCTCTTGATTTCGGCCTTAGGGTTTATGTTGATGATTTTATATGTGTTTGAAGCAATAAACAAGAAGATATAATCATGGAACATACCTCAACCATATGCAATATGATAGACAAGACAAAACATCTCAAATATGCTTTTATTCATAAAATAGAAGAATTTGCTACAATGAATATGCCGATCTGGAATGCTCAACAGATGGCTAAGAAGATAGACAATAGAATCTGCTACAAAATGCTCCAAAAGAAGACTATAATAAGCCTCCAAAGGCTGAATATACCAAGAATACTGATACCAGGGAGATTTGGGTCATATGAAGTGTCAACACCCAAGATGGAAGATGCCACGCCCTATTGAAACGGTCAAACCCTACAATTTTGACCCTAATGTCAAGGAAATCCAAATTTTATACTGAGGATGTCGAATTGTATATCGAGATGAGTGGAATCCCCTCCTAAAATATCAAACCGAAATACCAAGGGAAACTCCTCCAAATGCTAAATCCTCCAAGTGAGTTGCACCCTCCTGAAACTGTCAAACCCTACAATTTCGGCCATGATGAAGGAGGCCTCCAAATGAGTCCAGAATCGAACAAATGATATATCGGGGTGATGGGATCCCCCTCTTGAAGTCTCAATCCAAAATTCTATGGATAAATCCTCCAAACTGAGTAGATCTAAATCTCAAAAATGCCCTCCTTCTCTCCAATTCGTCCCACTGCTCTAGGAAATAATCTGAACCATAAATCTCTCTCAAGAGGCACTAGAAATCATGGCTAAGGCCCTGCAAGTAAAACACAAATACTCAAATGTCCAAGAGCCCTCTAAAACTTCTACAATGAACCTTCCCTCAAGAATGGTGTGCCCCCCTTGCTGGAAACCCCCAATGGTGCGCCCCTCTTCCTTCATGTGTCTGTGGTTGGTGTAAAACTCTCCTTCACTGATGTAGAACCGAACTAGAATGGTGTGGGAGAGTATTGAATCTCCGATACCAATCTTGGGACAAGTTAGGTGGAATCTTTCACCACCGAATCATCCTCTAGGGTTTGTTAAGTCAAAACCCTCAAAACCCCCAATGTTGGGCTCACTAGCTAGAAGCCAGATATCAAAATATGATCATACATGAATGAATGAGTAGAGGCCCTTGCCTTTCCTTTATGCTTTTTCTCTCCTTGTCCCTCCAAAGTGAATTTCATTTTATTAATATTTAATTAATTAATTAAATCACTTTAAGTAATTAATTAACCTTTTTACCTCTGAAAAGCACCTTATCTCTCCTTGTGGCTTCCTTGGCCACCAAAAGTCACTTCTCACCATCCCATCCTATAGTGTTTCTTCTCCCAATTCTAATGAGCTATTACACTGAGAGGTTCCTCCAAGTAATGTGCCCAAAATGACCTCTTCAGTGAATTCAATTAACTTATAGCTCAAAATAGTCAAAATTATGGAAATTGTCGGAATGCAACGGAGCCAAAGCCAACCTGTGCGGAATAGCTCATAATGATGGAATATGATGAGCAATGCAAGATGGACCCCACAATGCCTCTCAATAACCCTTGTACTCACTATAACATCCATCTGGCTACTCTGGTCATCATAAACCTCTGCACTGTGATGATGTCCCAAAGTGGGGACATTACAGTCTTCCCTGCTAGAAAATTGCTTGTCCTCAAGCAATAACCAAATCCCTTCAAACAAAATACCAGGATCCCATGTCCACCTGTGGGATACATAGTAGAACCCATCCAAAGATGAACACTTATGAACTCTACCCCCTGGGTCCCATATCAAGTCATGAACTGCTAGCCCCTGGGAAGCATAACCCTGAAATATACCAACTCTGGGAGTCTCCTATATATGACACAAGGGCTCATCCCAGAATTAATCCATCCCCCAAGTCTCTAACAAGATCCATACGGTCTCCATCAACTACTCATGCTGATGCCCGAACGAGGTGTTGCAAGACCTCCATGAGACACCCGCAAGCGATGTGCTCCTCTCAACACTGAAGCTAAATGGAAAGTTAGAATAAATTTCCCTTGCAATGGTCTGCTCTCCCCTGTTAGTCAGTAAAATTCTCAATCCTACAATCCATGGGTCCCATGCTAATCTCTATCGAAGATCGCCATGCTGGTGCTTCACTATGATGACCATGCTTGTTTATGTCCTATATATATACGGGATCTCCCACTCCTAGATCCTCATGCCGAAATATCTGTGACAAATGGACCTGCTGCCCAAAAGATGCATCTGTAAATGAAACTTTGTAGAAGTAGTACCTGTCCACCCACCTCCATGTCCGATCATGATGATCAAGAGTGAAAATATGCCTCACTCTATCGGATAAATACCTGCAGGCCCACTCCAAACCAACCCCTAGTGGAGTATGTGGCTCTCTGGCACAACCTGGGTCATCATGTAGTAAAACATCCTACTAACCAAGTGAACTCTCGGATCCCATGGAAAACTTGGAAGTTTATCACTTCCAATCTCTGTTGGTTGCTCCTATGTCGGGTTGATCACTGTCTGAAGCCCTTTGTGCTCCACTACTATCATCTGGCCTATGGTGCTCACCATCACGCATCACATCTCAGCTGGCTACCTATGATGATCCACCTCTATCCTGATGGATGTCATAAGAGTACTCCTGTTAGGTGGTCTCGGCCTTGTCACTCTCCATACCCTCAACCACTGTCTATCTCTCCTCATGTTGTTGTCCATGATAAAAGTGTTGGGAAAAGTTAACAGAGACATCTGTAGCTGACTGTAGGGATGAAAAATACCACCTACCTCGGTCAATCCCAAGGACTCGACCAAGAGCACGTCTAGTTGTACCCCCGATAAATGCTCACGTGTAGCGCTCACTAAACCCCAATCATCAGGTACAACCAGAAGTAACTCCCCCAACTGCTGGTAAATCAATCTCCATCTTCTATCAACCACACAACTGTTGAAACAGTGAAGGGGATATCTCATAACCATATGTTGTTGTAAAGGAGTGTCCTTTGCATGCCCCCCTAAGTGTGTCTCCTCCTTGCAAGGCAGTACACCCCTTTGAATCCCACCATACATCTCGACATGTACTTGTGAGCTATCACTAATCACTGTATGCTCCGGCATACTCATGTCATCTCCCGTAGACTCATGCTACATCATATATCCTAGGCATACTGCTGGATCAACCTCTACATGGAGGTCAACCTCTCTCGTAACACAAATGGAAGTTTCCTCCATCAACTAGTGCTCCCCTGGTAGATCACCAACATCCTCTATCAACGTGACTGATTGATACATCTGAGTGTCCACTAAGACAAAAGAAGTGGATCTCTGATGAATCTCCTCAAGAGACTCATTTGACCTAGACTCTGATTCTTGAAGGGTTGCTTGTGTGCCTCTCAAGAATCCTTGAGTGCTCTCCAACACCTGAGTGAGTCTGTCCATCTCCAATTCCTGCTCCTTCATAGCCTCATTATACATATCACCAACCCTCAATAGATAATATTTTTCAATCAACTGCTAGTAGTCGGTCCTCATCACAGATACTCTCTCCCTGAGAGTATGAAAGTCATCCATGGAAATTCCCTCATCTGAACTACCATGTGCCACTAACGCTCTCCAGTAGTAATCTGCCATCAATGAATGCATGTCATCACTATGCCTGGTGGTTTCCATGATCATAGCCTCACTGACTCTCAACTGTGTTGCTAAGTGGAGTGGCTCCTGGTCATGGTCATGATGAGGTGCCACCTCATATCCCTCACTGCTACTGTCAGTCCTGCTAGTGTCAACTATGGAGTCCCCAAAAACACTCTCTTCATAAGATAACATGATGAACTACCCACTGACTACTGTGTTGCTGGGTCCTCCTATCTGCCACTGCACCCCATCACTAGGTGTTATCTCCCTCTGAATCACACTGTATCCTGTATGAGCAGCCATATCCTCCTATGCACTCACCCTGCTACTATCATCTGTGCCTTGATCCCATGTAGATGTATCCAGACACGTGCCATGGTCGTCCTGACCAATAAAGAGTGCATCCTCATCAATGCAGGTCGATCCTGGAAGTAAGTGCTCTATCACCCTGTTAGCATCCACAGTCTTCTCAACTAATGGAGTCTCCAAAAATTATGACTGAATCTCCTCTGGCTGATCTATATGTGTAAGGTCCCCTGTCAGTACTCCCTGTATCTCCTCCTGGATCGATGGATCTACATGTCTATGGTGTGCATCCCTCACACAAGGCTCATCAACCCTATCTAACATGCCACTGACCTCGTCATGTGAAGTGGCTATCAGGGGTGTCCGAAAGGATGACAGATGTGTCATGACCATCATAGGAAGCTCATAATCTCTAGGTGCTAACACGTGTGACTCCTCACTAGTGTCACCACTCTATTGAGGCATAAGGTAATCAATGGTATGTGATATGTATGTTGAGACATTGGTGCTATCGTCCTATCCATCCAGCTGCCTATCCACTACACAAGGGTCATCATCCTCCTCAAGCGTGCTAGTAGCATCTTCCTTTGTACAAGAGTAACTATCACTAGCCTCTGTGAAAGAGTCACTATCATCATCAGATTGTCCCAAATCATCATCTATCGCTCCATCCTCACTCATCTCATCGTCACTGTCATAGTGTGCCTCAAGAGTGTGCTTCTGGTCCTTATCCCTGCACCTATGATCTGGTTCCCACGCCCCCTTGCAACTGTAGCAAGGTTGCGTGCTCCTAATGGGTGTGGGGCTCCTCTGCTCTTCCAACCATCTAGTTGCTTCTTTTTTCTTTTTATATTCTATGATGATCCCATGTAAGATATCCTCTTTGCTCCAACTGGTCTTTCTAAAGGCTACATATTGAGGAAAGGTTATTAGAGCCCTATTTTCCTCGCTAAGGCCGGAATATATTATCTCCAAGCATGTTATCTCAAAGGATATCCTATCCATTTCCTTCCAACTATCCATTTATCCCTATGAGAGACCCCTCAGGTTGGAAGGATTTAAGCTCTGATGCCACTGTAATGTTCCCAAGCCAAGATGCAAGGAACATCACGGTTTTGGGTGTCTTTTAAAACTTTTTCTGGTTGTGGTATTTCGTCAAACACTTCATTGACCTACTTGTTTACATGTGTTTACTTGTAGAATGGCCTCTTGATTTCGGCCTTAGGGTTTATGTTGATGATTTTATATGTGTTTGCAGCAATAAAAAAGAATATATAATGATGGAACATACCTCAACCATATGCAATATGATAGACAAGACAAAACATCTCAAATATGCTTTTATTCATGAAATAGAAGAATCTGCTACAATGAAGATGCCGATATGGAACGCTCAACACATGGCTAAGTGATCTGAAAATAGTGGGCTGACTTGTTATGTTATGCAAGCACCCTCTACTTCATGAAAATAAACTTTATAGGACCTTTCTTCATGCGTTAAAATATGCAAGATAAATTATGTGCCAAGTTTATGCTTCTTCTTTTAAATGTTCATGTGTGAGGAAATGTTCTTTTAAATGGTTAAATATGTGCTTTAAATAAAAAAACAACAACATATCTTGCATAAAATAAACCATCAAACTCACAACAATAACAACATGATAAAGGAGTTCACCCCTCTCTGGGCTACATCTCCTTGAGCCTCCTTCAATGGACTTGGCTCTCTGGGATTAATTTGTCAAAGATTCTTTTACAAGATGCTGCTCAACTCCAATGGAAATTTTGACTGTACCATTGGGATCATAATACATAAAAACCCCAAAAATGACTAATAAAACTCTGAAAACGGATCATGGCTCATCCGGGCATGACCTCTTTTACATGTGGCCTAAAGCTTCCCTGAGCTTCCTTGTGGCAAAAAAACCTGTAAAAGTCCTCAAAATCCTATGAAACCTGTCCCAATGTGTTCAGAGCATAACAATTAGCCAAAAATGACTATTCAGTCACAGAAAACAAACTTGGACTCACCAAAACATGACCTCAATCAATGAGGGCTTCAAGATCCCTGGAGCTTCCTGAAACTTCAATGGCTAAAAATCTACAAAAGAAGTCTTCAAATGGCTGTAAAAATAGTGCCAATGGATTCATAACATCCAAAAACCCCTAGTTGGGCTTTTACGGCACCTTATTTGGCCAAAAAATGAAGAAGATAGGCCTCCTGCCATTCTCTTCCTTCAAGCTTGTTGTCTCTGGTTTGCCAAAACGCACCTCTGTGTGTTCTAACCAAGAACACACTCCAAATTTGTGCTAAAACCTAGCACCAGCACGTAACCAAAAAATGGGTGAAAATGTAGGACGGTTAGGACGCGCCCAACCCCTAACCGCCAAAACCATGGGCATATGGGTCCATGTGACCGTGGCCCCGCACAAAAGAGCTCGGTTCCAAGATTGAACCTGGGCATGACAAGTGGCGGGCGGAAGTGTTAACCATTTGAAAAATACCACACAAATATGGGAGGTATGGTCATATGGTAGCCCACATATGAATGGGGGCTGGCGCTTAGCCCCAGCCTTGTCCGCGCCCAAACCTTAACAACATTCAAATTTAAATATAAATAAAATCATATGTTAAATAAGGACCAACGCGTGGTATGTTGGTCGGGTGGCCATTGTTAAATCTTTGAACAGGATAGGAGGTCCGGGGTTCAAATCCCACAGACTCCTTAAAATTTTGAACTAACAACCATTGCCAATAACGGGGTGCCACGTGGCAGCCCATGACTGGGCCATGTGGCACCAAAACACTTGCCAAAATGATGCCACGTGTCAGAATGTCATTCACCCTCAGCTACCAATCTGAAACTGCCACATCATCATATGCCACTTCAGTGTACATATGTACGGCCTCTACCATGTCATCGTACGACCTCTGCCACGTCAGCCTGTACGGACTATACAGTCAGCACATTTTTTTTACTTGTTTGGCGATTCGAACAGATCGCGATATCTCTCTCATCCGACATCCGTTTGAACCCAAATGAGTTGCGTTGGGTTCGTGGCGATGAGGGCTACGCACCTGTTCGTTTTGAGGCAATTCCAAGAACTTTGATTTTTGAGCTAAAATTTGACCCCTGGTCCAAATTTTGATCAGTAAGAAGATAGACAATTGAAAATGCTACAAAATGCTCCAAAATAAGACTACAATAAGCCTCTAAAGGCTGAATATACCAAGAATACCAATACCAGGGAGATCTGGGCCGTATGAAGTGTCAACCCCCAAGCTGGAAGATGCCACGCCCTACTGAAACTGTCAAACCCTACAATTTCGGCCCTACTGTCAAGGACCTCCAAATGATATGTTGAGGATGCCAAACTATATATTGGGATGAGTGGAATCCCCTTCTGAAATATCAAACCGAAATACCAAGGGAAACTCCTCCAAATGCTAAATCCTCCAAGTGAGTTGCGCCCTCCTGAAACTGTCAAACCCTACAATTTCGGCCCTAATGAAGGAGGCCTCCAAATGAGTCCAAACTCGACCAAATGATAGATCGGGGTGATAGGATCCCCCTCCTGAAGTCTCAGGCCAAAATTCTATGGATAAATCCTCCAAACTGACTAGATCTGAATCTAAAAAATGCTCCTTCTCTCCAATTCATCTCACTGCTCTAGGAAATAATCTGAACCATAAAGCTCTCTCAAGAGGCACTAGAAATCATGGCTAAGGCCCTACAAGTAAACCCAAATGCTCAAATGTCCAAGAGCCCTCTCAAACTCCTACAACGAACCTTCCCTCAAGAATGGTGTGCCCCCCTTGCTGGAAACCCCCAATGGTGCACCCCTCTTCCTTCATGTGCATGTGGCTAGTGTAGAACCCTCTTGCACTGATGTAGAACT
>JASDQU010250410.1:0-16423 GCA_032191745.1 Picea mariana | reverse complement strand
GCTAGAGTTCCTGTGTGAATATGACTTTGACATCAAGCATATCAAAGGGAAAGAAAATAAGGTGGCTGATGCACTCAATAGAAAAGTGCATGAATTACAAGCTACAACCATTAGCATGTACAGGACTGAGATGAAAGATAGAATTTTGGAAGCTGCAAATGCTGATTTGCAGTACAGAAGTCTAGTAGCAAAGCTACAGTAGCGTGAGAGACCACAGACCAAGGAAAGTTACACCTAGGGAACTGATGGCTTACTTCTGTATAAAAACAGAGTGTATGTACCCAATGTCCAAGAATTGAAGCTGGCAATTCTAAAAGAAATGCATAACGTGGATTATGCTGGACATCCTGGATATCAGAAGACTGTGGCAGCAGTCAAAGGCCATTATTTTTGGTCGGGTTTGAAGAAAGAAATAGATGAATACATTTCCAGATGTATGGAGTGCCAAAAGGTTAAGGCTAAGCATAGGCACCCAACAGGGCTGCTGCAGCCTTTACCCATTCCTGAGTGGAAATGGGACATGGTGACAATGGATTTTATCACAGGATTTCCCAGAACAAGCAAGCAGCATGATTCAATCTTAGTGGTGGTGGAAAAGCTTACAAAAGCTACCCATTTCATTCCACTAAAAACCACTCATAGGGCAGCTGATGTTGTAGATATCTTTTTAAAAGAAGTTGCACGCTTGCACGGAATTCCTAAGACAATTCTGTCTGATAAGGACTTGAAATTCACTTAAAATTTCTGGAAAGGACTGTTCAAAGGATTCAGAATGAATCTGAACTTTAGTACAACATATCATCTTGAGTCTGATGGTCAGATAGAGAGGGTGAACAAGGTAATAGAAGACATACTAAGAATGTATGTGATGGATAAACCATCCAGGTGGGAAGACTACCTGCATTTGGTAGAATTCGCCTACAATAATGGGTATCATGCATCATTGAAGATGATCCCATTCGAAGCACTTTATGGAAGAAAGTGAAACACTCCAGTGAGCTGGGATAATCCAGCTAACAGAGCAGTCATTGGGCCTGAACTGCTCAAAGAGATGGAAGATCAAATGATAAAAATTAAACAGAATCTAAAAGTTGCCCAGGATAGGCAGAAAAGTTATGCTAACAGTAACAGAACCCATAGAGAATTCAAAGTGGGTGACCATGTTTTCCTGAAAGTGAGGACTAATAGGAGTTCCCTGAAGTTTGGAAGTTGCACCAAATTGGCAGCAAGAATTTGTGGGCCATTTGAGATCCTGGAAAGGATTGGGCCAATTGCATACATGCTTGCGTTACCTGCATCTACGACTGTACATAATGTGTTTCATGTTTCACTGCTTAAGAAATATGTACTTGATGCTAATCATGTTATCGATTGGAATGTGATTCAGGTGCAACCAGAGGGTGTCCTACAAGTGCATCCTGTGTGCATATTGGACAGGAAAAGAAAACAGCTCCGAAATCGATCTATATAGCTTGTAAAGGTCTAGTGGACCTGGTATGGTCTTGAGGATGTGACATGGGAGCATGCAGATGCTATGTGGGCAAAGTACCTGCATCTTTTTGAAAATTTTGAAAGGCTTGCAGAGACAATGTAAGTTGCACTAAGGACAGTGCAGAAATAAGGGGAGGGGGATTGTAGTGTCCCCAAGGTTGAGCCCTGTCGTAAATCATGTTCTGAAAGGAATTGTAATTATGTTTTATAGGCTGGTGAGCCAAGTTTTTATAAGATGGTGGATTATGTGTTTGTTAGGCTATGGAGCCTAAGTGTTGAAGGCCAAGAACCTGTTGTTGTATATGTAATCATGCAGAACAATTAATAAAAAAATTTGTAAACACTGCCAAGTGCAGACCGACCATGATGAATGAGTGAAGGGGGACTGAGATTCCACAAAGAAGGCAAGGGATTGGGGGCTGGAAGGTGGGAAAAGGGGATAAGTGTTAATCCTAGGGGACTTAAGCCTTGGGAATGATATTTTATTATTATTCCAAAGAACATGTGAATTTTATGTTGTTTATCCTAAGTTCCTGGCAAGGGGCAAACGTGCAAAGCGGATGCATGCTGATGGAATGCATGGGGTTCCAAGGGTGACAAGTGTCAACCCTGGTGCATGTGAATAAACGACCAAGATGAGTCATGAGAGGGGTTCTTCTCCATTCTTCCTGATTTTCTGAACGGGGACATCCCGTCCGACCTCTGCAAGAGATACCCCATACATCCACTGATCCAGAAGCCTATGTGTTGATGCTAAAAAGCCAAAACACCCTCTGTCTGAGTATCGAGTCTATGCATGGAGTCTTGTTCGAAGCCATACCCATGATTCCATTCACCATTGTTGAACCAGTTGGAAAGCCTGTGTCAGTTTTCCCTATTGATTGTTGTGGCCACGTAGTGTTGGACTGTGTGTGGCTTGTTGGCCAGTGGAGAAACACTCTCTCCAAGAGAGAGAGTGTACAGAGGAAGGAGAGAAATCCTGGAAGGAACCTTGTAGCTGCCACATAGCCCGGAGACTTCCGGTCCGGCTTGTTGCTGTAGCCTAAGGCAAGGGAGGTTAGCAGCCGAAGGACTGTCCAGATGACAGAGAAGGTGTATACTCCTGGGGTGGAACAAGCATGTGGGGACTGAGGGTCTATGGGTAGTGAGTGTGAGAGGTTCCTAAGAGAGAATTCCAGCCTTGTGGCTATGTGTTGTTTCCCTATAACCTTAGCCTAGCCTAGGATTCCTTGTCTTGGGGTGGAGCTTAGTCCCAGCTCGGGGGTGACCCACTGTTGAGCTAATGAGCAGTGCGGTCTAAGGCTGGGAGGTTCGTGGAAGGCCTGCACTTGGTTGGTGGAATCTACCACTGTTCAAAGATAAGTACCAGATGATGCTTTAATTATGTTTTTGTATCTCTGTGTATTATAATCATCATGTATTCTGCTATGTATATGAATTGATGTTAAATAGTATTGATTGTTGATGATGGCAGTAAATCGTATGATTACTCTATGTTGAATGTGTTTAACTTGTTTTGAATGTAGGTGATTAATTGTGAGTGAGAATTTTCTTAATCCGTGTTGTAACACCTACACAGTAGTGAGTGAAAAGTGGTGCTACATGACCCCTCTACTCCACATGTGAGTCTAGTCAACAAGCTATCGTTAGCCTACATCATCAACTAATCATGTCAGAAATTAGATCTATAATCATAACATTTAATCAGATGCACATACATCATATATACAACAATAAAACCCAATAGTCCACTCCTTGACTCGATCTAGAGTCCAAGGGTTTCATTGATGCCTCTGCATCCTCGAGGTCCAAAATCCTACACACTCAGGAAAAACGAGTCAATATCACATGTCTATATCAATACAGAAAAATAACATGTCATCATATCTATAATGCCGCATAATCATAATCAAATGCCCAATAATATAATGATCTGTATCACTTGCAAGCAAGTGTCCTCAAAGAATAAGTTTGCTCAGTGCGTGCAAGAGTGGGATGTTACAATAATCAACTTGAAATGTAGCTTAATCATTGACACAACAACATATAAATCATTCTCAAATACACATAGTTCTTTCACAACAATAACACATGTAATTAACATGGAAACAAGATAAAACACTTTTCTATAAACAAGAGTTGTGAAACCAACTGCTTGGGATGGATGTTCCACCCAATCATAGACTGATTGCTCCAAATGTCAAAATCCAGTCACCCCTGAGCTAAGGCTAGAAAACCACAAAAGAGGGTGGTCTCTCATAGTCCACTCCTAGCTCATAAAACTCTCAACCCAATTGATAGTCTCCTACATCTATCCCAATTTTCCACCAAAACTCTTCCTCGTCACCTATCCAACCCAAGGAATGTACCCCTTCACTGATATCAGTCTCTTGGGTGTCCTATTTTTTTATCAAGTTCTCTCTGGCACATGAAACTAGGAATCTCTCAACTGGGTACTCAAGGGAACTTCCGCTAGGAAAACTATCATCAAATCAACAACAAACACTTGTTGTTTTAGTGCAACTAACAATGGAGTTCACTTTTTAGGCTCGACAACCCGTTTCTTCAGTTTTGTAGCTCCAATTTTCTCCAATTACGCTCTAGCATGCTCTAGAATTATCCCTCCATGGATGCATCAACTTCAAGCTCTATTTATTTCTCTCTCCTTGCTTTCCATGCACAAAATTGACTAACTAAAACTTGTTTTGCCAACCCATACAAATTTCCTCTCTTTTGCTTTCCTTTCTTGACTCACACTCTTCCCCAAGCTGATTTTACTCAACCCCCATGTTCCCAATAACTTTGGGATGTGATCACTCACACCCACCCTCTTACATGAATTCAAGGATTGGATTTGTGAACACTCAATTAGAAATGGGAAGGTTCATATACAAATAGAAAATTTAGGAAAATGGATTAAATTAATATAAATGGGTATTTTCCCCTTGGACCTGTCTTGGCCATTACCCTAGACACTCCCCTCTCTTGTGGATTAATTCGACTTCCATCTCTTTTCCATGGCCCCTTAGAAGTTGGAATCACATTTTTATTAATAAAACAAGGAAATACAATTCACATATTACATCGCTTGGCAGTAGCCACATATTATATATACATAAGCATTAATTAAACTAGGGATTATATTGGGGATGTTACAAGGTGGGTATCCCAAATGGAGCACTAATTCTCTCTCCATTATATTCGGGATGATTAGACCAAAATCCACGTGTGGTTTCTATACTTGGATCTAGAACGATGGAATTGGTGAAAATGGCATAAGAAATGATATCCAAGACAACCAACTTGGACCACGTTCAACAAAGAAGTCTTTGCCCATTTTGATAGGAAATCTCATTTTTTGGGACAAATCACCATGCTGAAACAAAGAGGCTCAATACCAGACTTCATCACTGTATTTGAATAGTTGGCTGTCAGAAAATAGGGCTTATTTGAAGAGTTCTATATTGAATTCTTCATGAGTGGATTAAAGGATGCCATTCATGCTCATGTTTTCATGCACCATCCTATTACCTCATTCCAGACGTGCAAATTAGCATTGGAGGATGAGACCATTATTCATTCCCAACCCTTTCATTCTTTAGTTCCCAATCACCCTTGTCTAGGGTCTACCCTTGCTTCGAACCAAACTTTGAAAGTCCAAAAGGTATATCAAGTGGAAATGGATAAACGTTGGAAGCAAGGGCTTTGCTATTACTCTGATGAAAAGTGTTCACCAAGCCATAAATATCGTGAACAAAATTTCTTCCACATAGATGGGTCAACAACCACCTCCACCAAGGACAACCTGTCAAGTGAGGCCATAGACTCAGAGGACACACAACCAACTTTCCTCATCCCTAATCTAGTCACATCTCCTATGGAACCAAGTGAACCTGTCATATCTCTCCATTTCCTTGCGGGTATTTTTTCTCCACGAACACTAAAAATCAAGGGCCACATCAAACATAGGTCATTCGTGGTGTTGATTAATAGTGGTAGAACCCATAAATTTATTCATCATAGGGTCATTGAGGATGTCAATTGATCTGTGATACCACTTTCTAATTTTCAAATTCTCATAGCTAATGTTGGTATAATGAAATTTGGGGGACACTGTGAGAATGTCAAACTCCAAATGGGCGATTATAACCTAAAAAATCACATGTTTTCCATTTCTATGGGAGGTTGTGAGATTATGTTGGGTGTTGAATGGATTCACACTCTCGAAATGATTAACATGTATTTTCAAGAGTTATAGATGAGATTTACTCAATATTCTCACACTTATACCATCCAAGGCCTACAAGCTAGCTCCCCATAAATTATCAGTTCTCACCAGATGGAGAAACTCTTGAAGAAAGGCCACCATGGCGTGATGTCTCAACTTAATGCTATCTAGGTAAGTGATCAATCATCTCCAACTTTCCATCTTGATCTGCAAATGGTCTTGGAAAATCACCACAAGGTTTTTCCAGATGCCCAAAGGCTTACCTCCCTCCAGGGGTGAAGATGTTCATAGAATCCCTCTTCCTCCATGCAATCATCCCCTCAATGTATGCCTCTACCGGTATCCATTTTCTCAAGAAATTGAAATAGAAAAAATAGTGCAAGAATTATTGGAGGTTGGTTTTATTCGCCCAAGTACCATCCCATATTCATCCCATATTGTGGTGGTCTTAAAAAAAGAAGGTTCTTGGCGCATGTGTACAAATTTTCACGCCCTTTATAAATTGACCATTAAGGATAAGTTTCCCATTCCTTTCATTGATGATCTATTGGATGAACTCCATGGTGCTTTCATCTTCACAAAATTAGTTCTTCACTCAAGATATAACCATATTCAAATGAATTAAGTAGATATTCCAAAGACTACTTTCTAAACTCATGAAGGCCATTATGAATTCTTGGTAATTCCTTTTGGACTTTGCAATGCTCCATATATCTTCCAAAGTATCATGAATAAACTCTTGAATCCCTACCTTCGAAATTTTGTTCCAGGGTCTTCTTTGACGACATCCTCCTTTACAACCATACTTGGGATTCCCATCTACAACATGTGGACAAAGTACTCCAATTGTTACAAGACAATCAATTGTTTGTCAAAAATTCCAAGTGTTCTTTTGGGGTGAGAAAGGTCGAATACTTGGGACACATTATGGGCCATGAGGGGTGTTGGGAAAATCAATTGCTTATTAAAAAAACCAATTACTCAATACATTGATTATCAATCAAGGGTGTGTCTATTTATTTCAAAGTTATGATGTAAAGTGTATGCATGCTATATTTTTCCTTCTAGCATTGGTTATCTAACATGAGTTGCAATAATGTAAACCAAACCACTGAACAATATATCAAAAGAGAAGCACAACAATCAAATATTTGCAAGAAATAACATAGTTCTGGAAAGTAAATCATGCCACACATCCAAGTATTTGATTACTGAGCAATTTAATCTATTTTACACACCCCATGACATATTAGGAAGGTATCTCTATCTATTGGAAATAAATTGGAAAAAATATGAATCTTAACTTGCAGGAAAGAAAGCACACCACTCTTGCAGAAATAAAAGCGCACAAATAAGAAAGTAAATCAGTGAAGAAAGTGGTGGGATGCTCAGTTTCCTGCTCTCAACCACCCACAGGGATCGATAAATGGTGGATTGTTCCATTCCCCTACTCTCAACCCCCTGTGGGGATTGTCTAGAAGCAAAAAACACACAATAAGATCTAATCTAAATCACTCTTGCAGGATTGAAGAAAGTAAATTTAATCTATTTGACGAAATAGAAATTGATGAAAAGAAAATGTTCAAACACTTGAATAAATAAACAAATTGAACTAAAATATTTACTCCTCGATTTTTATGTGGTCATAAAACATAGCGCTTCCACTAATATACAACATAAATCAATTAATTTGAAACTCACACTATGCTCAAAGAAAATGACAGAGTTGGAATCATGGAGATAATAAAACTACAACATTTACAACCAATTAAATAAATCACAATGTTAAAATAAATCAGCACTCTGAACATGACAATTAATTAAATAAACCAATCTACAACATAATAAATTAAATCAATCATACTATAAAAATGAGAAGTAGAGAAATATGATTTATTCCATCATGAGTTGGACTATTTCTCTAATAGTCCCCCCTTAGAATGAAGAAGTGACTCTCTTTTATACATGATTTTTTCTAAAACTAAAATAACAAACATTAAATGTTGATCCACAAGTTTCTCTTGTGGTTACAACAATTTATTAATAAGTAGAAACTAAAAATCAACTAGTAAATAATTACAAGATCTTTGTTAATAATCCAAAACTATTCAAACTAATCTCATCAATGGTTCCAAGATTCTATTCTCATCTAAGATGATTGTTTATGATCCAAATACATGGCAAATATTGATGATTGAACATGAATTTTTGTTTATTACAAAATTATCCCATGGAGTAACAACAATTGCATCATCACAAGTAACAAGAAATAGTAAAATGTCGATTTCGCAAAAAGTACGATCTGGGTTTTTGAGATATTTTGAGGATATCCTTATATGTACATAGTAATTCCTCATATGGAAAATATCAGGGAACTAATTCGTAGATATTTGTTTATAGGAGTAACAACAGTGATGACGTAGGAGTGACAACAATAAGGAGTAACAACAAGTTGCATCAAATCACAAAAACTTAATTTCTCAAAATGTATGATCTGGGTTGTTGAGATATTTTGATGATAAGAATATTTTGACTCAATAAATACTCATACAATAAATCTCAAGTACCCACATCGTGAATATTCAGTTTTAGGAGTAACAACAGTGATAATGTAGGAGTAACAACAATGACAATTGGTTCTGCAACAATAAAAAACTAAACCACCTTTTGAAAGATGAATGCACAATATATTACCTATACAATATTTAACCATAATTCATATGAAATACTAAATAAATGTAATGGAAAACAACTTGGTTCCAAATCTCATATATAAGCATTAAAAATGATTAATGATCATTAATATAAGGTTATGGATAAACAAGAAGGGATTGAAAATAGGCAAAAGATGATGTTAAAGGATGACAATTTCATGGACCAACAAGGCGGTAAGAGTAGACCCCAAGAAGATTAAAGATATGAAGGATTGGCCAAGACCCACGACCTTGAAACACCTTTGGGGTTTCTTGGGCCTCAAGGGATATTATAGGAAATTTGTCCACTAGTTTCCCAGCCATTGACAAACCTTCTTAAGAAGAATGCATTTCAGTGGACATCGAGAATAGAGCAGAATTTCACATATTTAAAGTAGACCATGTGAACTACCCTCATGTTATCCACCTCTAATTTCAACAAAACTTTTTTTGTGGAATCTAATGCTTTAGGTATTGATATTGGTTCAGTTCAAACACAAGAAGGTAGACCTCTTTCTTTCACTGGTTAGGCTTTGAGTGGCCACAATTCGGGAAAATCTAGATATGAAAAGGAAATGATGGCCATTCTCTATGTTGTGCACACTTGGCAACCATATCTATTGGGACACCATAGATCAAAATAGATCATCATAGTCTAAATTATTTCCTACAACAGAAGTTATTCTCCCTAGAACAGAACAAGTGGCTGACCAAAATGTTGGGCTATGATTATGAGATCATATATAAAAAAAGAAAAGACAATGTAGTGGAAAATCCATTGTCAATACAATATGAGAATGAAGGTTCCCTCTTTGCCTTATCATTACCAATTCCTAATTGGATTGAGGAATTTCGACAAGAGTGGTTCACCCACCCAACTATATCCCATGTAATTTAGCACCTTAAGGAGGACCCTAACCCGCCCACCGGATACACATGGAAAAAAAATATCCAACGATATAAGGATCACTTGGTTCTGTCTCCCACTTTAGAAATCAATCCTAGGATCTTAAATGAGTTTTATTCATCTTCCATCATGGGTCACTCACAATTCCAAAAGGAATATGCTCATGCTCACCATTCCTTTTTCTAGGAAGGCATGAAGAAGGACATCCTTACCTTTGTCACATAATTTGAAAATTTCCAATGAAATAAAGGTGAAACTATCAATACCATAGGATCTCTCTAGCCATTACCCATTCCAACTTCTATTTGGACTAACATCTCCATGGAATTTATCATAGGACTTCCAAGAGTGAGTAACAAGTTAGTCATCATGGTCGTTGTAGATCTCGTCTAAAAGTATGCACATTTTTATGCCTTACCACACTTTTTTATGCCCACTATGGTATGATAAGTTTTCATTGATCATATTTTCAAATTGCATGGCATGCCAACATCCATTGTGTCTGATCGTGACCCTAATTTCACTAGAAAATTTTGGCAAGAATTATTTAAATTATAGGGCACACAGTTGAACATGAGCACAACATACCACCCCTAGATGGATGACCAATTTACATAATTTGTCAATAAATGTTTGGAAACCTACTTGCGTCATTTTAAATTAGACAAACAACATCAGTGGGTGCAATGGTTACCCTTGGCAGAATGGTGGTACAACACTTCCTATCATACAACAACCAAAATGATACCATATGAAAGGGTGTATGGCCAAAAACCACCTATAGTAACTTCATATCTTCCAGGAACATCAAAGGTATATGATATTTATAAGTTGTTACAAGTTAGAGAATATACCCTCGTGACTTTGAAGGATAACCTCCACATGGCCCAAAATCTTATGAAGCAATAGGCTGACCAACAATGTCCCAAACAAGTTTTCCAAGAATGTGATTAGGTGTTTCTCTGAATCCAACCTTACAAGAAAACCTCCCTCAAATCCCATGGCCACCCCAATTTGGCACCCAAATTTTATGGACCCTATCATATTAGAAAATGTATTGTTTGAGTTTCCTACAAACTGGCACTCCCAGCTGCCTCCAAAATACATTCGGTGTTCCATGTTTCCTATTTGAATAAAGTGGTGGGTCATAATTGCAGGGTTCAAACCATCATTACTTAATAAGATGAAGAAAGCTCCATTTGGATGTAACCATAATCCTTCCTCATCATGCATGAGCATCACTTGCATAGAAAAAATATCAAAGAAGTATCAATCAAGTGGAAGCACATGTCTCCAAAGGATGCAACTTGGGAACCAAGGATCATACTCCAATAATTTCCACATCTTCAACATTGAAAATAAGGATGCTTTTGAAGGGGGAGGTCATGTTAGGATTTGACCCTAACCCCTCTTAGTTGGTTATTAGTTAGTATGATATATATTTTCCATGTAATAAATGTTGACAATAGTTAATAAGGCCTATTAAATAAATGTGAACGAGTCAGTGTAAGATGACCTAATAGAATCTTCCACTTCTAGAAGGGCCTTCCTCTAGAATGTTGTTTAGAATATATAATTAGTATAAATAAGAGATCTTCTCTACTGTAAGTGTCCCCCTTAAAGAGCAAATCGAACATTTATTTCTTGAATAAAGGTATTATTTCTGGTATTGCTCTCTCTATATTTTTTTGTCCACTTGATAATTGCTAAATATTCCATTTTTTTCATAATATATTACATCTGGTACCTTACATCAATCTGGGATAAACACTATAGTGGTTTGATACATGAATGATCATATTGGTTTATGGAAGGTTTAGTGGGTATTGATTATTGATTCGAGAGGTGTCATAATGAATATAGGTGTTTATATATGAAAAATATTATATGGTTTGTGCATATGAAACAAGCCATAATGGATAAGGAACAATCCATCATGGATAAGAAACAAACCATGGTTTATTCCATATGAAACAAGCCAATTGATATTCCCAATGATGCATGAATAAGATGCCATGTGGATGTAAGTGGGATATGAATGAAAAAGTGGTATGGTATATGGATATGAATATAAGGTGTGGGTGTGTGATATAAATATAAGGGAATATGGAGACTTTGTAGATGAGAATAGGGTATGAAAATATAGCATATGGGTTTAAAACATAATGTATGGGCATACAATATGGGGGCATGATTGAGAATAAGTAAAGTCAAGGTAATATGGTCATGGAGAAAAATAGGAATGAGATTAACAAGTATTTGAGAGATGCTTAATGATATCCATCATTCTCAATAAACCAATCGAAGTTTAAAAGAATTTTACCTAATAATGTTAGTCATCCATACTTACAAACATATGTGCATGATTTGAGTTGATACAGGGAGGTTGTGGAGCTTGGTGCTATTGTCAAATATAATATTGTAGGTGCCCTGGACTAGAGAAGAAAGACATGCCATTTTTTCATACTTTCTTGAAATAGAAAATGCAACTATAGTCTTCCGATACCTACTCTAGTATTCCAGTACCAAAATAACCAAGAACTATGGAAATCCACTAGTGTAGGTACATGAATCCACTAGTGTAGGTACATGAAAATGATGATTTATGATACTGTTGTTTTGGATACTCTGTTGTAGTATGCTATTTTGACTAAGATAACAAAAATATATTCCTCATACATGATAAAAAATAGAATATTCTCTGAACGTATTTTCTTGTAAAAAGAAAAATGTTGATACATAAAACTTAAAACCAAGAAGCAATAAAGGAGTGATGATGGGTTGATTTTCCACCTAGGCACATCTTCCACTGAAAATGGATATGATGATGAGGTGAGAGGAAAATAAATACAACGGGAACACTGAAGCAAGGAGATGGGGAGGCAGAATAAGACTCATGCCTCAAGAATATTTGTAACGAATACGAGATATATTCCTTTATTAGGAGGCCTATTAGAGGAAGAGATAACCCCCTCTTTTTGAGGCATTCATCTAATCCATATTTCTTTCATCCTATTACCCTTTTATTAACACGTTTCCAACCGTTGTTAGAACCAAAAACCAAATAGTCTTCACCGAAACCCAAACTTGGCACAATTCTCTATATGCGAATAAATTTGTTGAAGTAGAAAATAGAAAGAAATCATCAGATTAACAACCAATGATGATTTCTTTTAACCAATGTGGGACTACGCACCATTGATGTTGATGAGAGTCGACGTGACTTGGTACATCTTATGAGGTATGAATAAAGGAGTTGGATTTGAATCACCTGCAAGATCTAGAAAACAAGGAGCATTGATGAATCCCCACTTCCTCCAACGATATAAATTTCCATTAATGTATCAAATCCCCTAGGTACCATGAATAATCTCTAAATTTGACCCTAGATAGTGTGTTGGAGTTGATGGGGCAAAGTTCTGTAGAAGGAGGTCCTTAATCCATCCCTCATCATCTAACATGAGAAAAAACATAATGATTTGAATAACATGAAGTAGAACCAACAGTTGTATGCCAAATTTTATTGTATACCTACCCAACAACAACTTGGTTTTCAAGAAAATCTATGTCTAGCTATGTTAACAAGCTGATTTTAATAACTAGACTACTTTTTTATTTACTTTTTATTATTTTCTATATATTTTTATTAGTTTTCTTCTTCTTTTTTCCCTTTTACATATACATATATACACACCAATAAATTTGGGAGAAAACACAAGAAGAGGTTAGATAGGGGGAAGGAGACCCCCTATTCACAACCTCCATCTTTGACTGTTGTATCATATCTTGAGCAAATGTTTCCTTGGACATGGGTTTGTGGTACAATCTTAACAGGTGGTCATTTACCACGAAGGAGATATGATATTCATATATTGTTTTGATTCTCACAGATCCATTTTCAAAGAAATTAATGATCTCATATGGTCCCATCCATAGTGTGGAGATCTTACCCATGAAGTTCTTGATTATAGAATTGAAGAGGAGAGCCTAGTCATCGAGTTTGAAGACCTTGTTTCTAATGAATTTATCATGCCACCTAGCCCACTGTTCCTGAACAAGAATGGTGTGTTGGATGACATCCTGTCAGATTTCATCCAACTCATGTAGTTGTGCCACCCTTTTATTTTGGGCCTCTGTCAAATATAAAACCAGTTGTAATGTTGTTCTAAAGGTTCTTATTTAAAATTCAATGGGTAGAAGAACTTGCTTGCCATATACTAATTCATAGGGGGTGAGTCCGATGGTTCTTCTCCATATAGTCTTGTAGGCCCATAGTTCATGTATAAGTCTATCGACTCAGTCCTTGTGATGTAATTGTATGGTCTTTGTCATAATGGCCTCTAGCATTTTGTTGGTGGATTCTACCTATCCATTAGCCTGGGGATGATATGGAGAAGATTTTTGATGATTTATTTGATATTGTTGTGTGATATATTACATCAAATTTGACATGAATTTCACTCCCTAATTTGTTACAATATCTCTTATAACACCAAAACAGGTAAAAATAATTTCATAAAGAAAATCAACAACATATTTTTTAGTAGCCTGATATAGATATTTTGCTTCTACCCGTTTGGTTACATAATATGTATAAACTAAGATATAGATTTTATTTATTAATGTAGGATATATTGGTCCTACAAAGTCTAGAGACCATGTTTAAAAGGTCTCAATCAATACTTGTGGCTATAGGGGTGTTAACTCCCCAAATAAATCATTGGTTTTATTTGATTAGTAAATGATAGGTTGGTCCCTAAATTTGATTTCTAAATTTCTAGCAATAAGATTAGAGAGTCTGTTTTCAAAAATAATCCCAAAAGACATGTTGGTTTTGGTTCGGTCAAGAAATTGGCAAAACAGTAGGATTCGGTGGTTTAGGCGAGCCACCAGTGTGCTCATTAACCACCGAAAGTTTTCATTTTTGGCAGATGAAGGGTCAAAGTAGGAGGTAGGTAACCACCGAAAGTTTGTGAACGGGAAAAAAGAAAGCTCGTGCTTTTGCATGAGCCATATGTCAAAAAATCCGTGCAATGATGAGGAATACAACCGTCGAAAGCTTACATCGTGGGAGATGATGCTCATTCGTGGTGTTCACCCTAAAGGTTCGAAGCACCTGTGCATTATCCATTATATTATTCATTTCAAATCCACGCAGGGTAGTTATTGACAGGTATGATTGTACAGGATTCCCTCCACTTCAGTGATAGTACTCCAGTCATCATCACCAGATTTTCCCTTAATCTGTAAACTCAATGAGTTGTAATGAATCCCGAATATCACTGAAGATAATCACAAGCCCGAGATCTTATCAGCAAAGCACATTTTCAAAATACCGATCCTACGTTCTCTGTCGATTGTCGAAGTGTCTACGAGTTCAGCAGGCAGCCCGAGTCAAAGAATCTTAGGAGAGTTATCAGGTAAGATCGGAAACCATTTTCTTTCAAAGTTTCAGTAATCCAATTGCCCCCGAAAAGCTGAAGTTTCGATATTTCTCAGCTAGTTTGTCATCCAAGAGAGGGAATGTGTTTAGTGAGGTTATTAATCATTTTCTTTGTCACCCAATTTTGATGGTTTTTGCATAAGTGGTATCGACAGTATTCCTATTTTCAGAACTATTACTTCCCGAACATTTTTATCCCCCACAATTTCAGGTATAGTTGGTACTAAGTCATGTCGAAGGCAAGTCCTTCTTTAAGGGCCGAGGTGGATGGAATGTGGTATTTTGAAGAACATCCAGAGGTTGCAGAATGCTTTAAACAAGTCAGAGTTTTCTCATATTGTGAGAAATTAACAACCTTCCACCAATAAATTGCTGAAGCATTTGCCCTCTCATACGATGGCAGGACTGCCAAAATAGGCAGAGAGGAGTTCATTATAGATGAAGCATCTATTGCCGAATACATAGGGTTGTCTAGGGTAGGGAATTGCTGGTTTAAAACCTCTTCACCTTCAAATGTTGAGTTCAGGTCCTATCTGTTACCAGTCCATAAAACCTTGACATGGAAGAAGGACATTCCAATGTCCTATCTAGAGCTAAAATGGCAGACACTGCTGACGGCGATTTTGGTATACATAACCTGTGAAGGGTGTTATAACAGGGTGATGTACTACCATTTTAAACTATTGAACCACTTCATAGGCAGAGAACACTTAAACATACCTTATTTCTTCCATAGAACCTTGATCAAGATGGCAAAATAGGTAAAGGCTCAGCCCACAAAAGTTACAAGCAGAATATCCCATCAGGGGTTGATTACCCTCCTTGTCAAAGAAGCTCTTCAAAGGAAGCAAATAGAATGGAGTTTCTTCTTGTTCTGGAACGAGTTTCAGACAGAAAAACCTCCAGAGATAAAAGCAAAGAAGTCCAGAAGCATGAATGATCCTACTAGTCACAAGAGGAAGAAAGGGATTTCAATGTCCAGGGATTCTATAAAGGCAACACCCAGTAAGCAGGGAGGAACCAAGAGGAAATTAAAGCTTGAAGATAGAAAACCTGTCATGGCTAAAAATCCACTCAATTTACCTTACAGTGACTCTGATTCAGAGCAAGGGGTGGCAAAAATACAGGATAATCTGCAAATCAAACATGATGCAAAACTGAAGACAAATATACCTCCATCAAAGCCTTCAGAAACACACAGGCAACCGAAAGCAGAAGCCTCATCAAGTAGACCTCAGAAAGGTAAGACCAGGAAGATTAATAAGCTTCTGCGAGAGATTTATGAGATGGAAGTACTTGAGAGGGTAATCAAAAAGGCAAACACAGATCTCACAGAGAGAAACACTGAACTGTTCAAAGAAAATCAAACTCTTAAGGAAAAACATGACACAATCAAAGGTAGAAACAGAGAGTTGATAAGGGAGAATATGAATTATATAGGTGTTGGAAGCCAACCCAATTTTTTTTTGATTACTCTCGAAATCTACCTACACCCCTTGCGGTATCATGACAAATCTTTGTCGCATTGTGTTAATGGACATGTGTCTCGTTTCTTCAACCATTACAATTCAATTTCGACTCAGTTTTCACAATTGCAAATGTGAAAACACCTATCTCGTTGATTATATTGTCGTCCTTTTGATTTGTTGGTTGATATTTGA
>JASDQU010250405.1:2367-14071 GCA_032191745.1 Picea mariana | reverse complement strand
AATTCACACAAAAAATGTAGAAAGCATGTAAGAGAATTTATAACACAGAGAAAATGTAGCAAGCATATAAGAGAGATGATAACACAGAAAAAATACAATCATCCTATTCCAAAACAAAGGGGATCCCTTTATTACTAAACATGGAGACTTGTTCCTTTGGATTATTTGTTGTTACAAAATAAGTTGTTGCTTTATTTATGCAACTCTCTGCCCAACTAGACTAGCGAGAGTTGTTTTATGAGAAATGGAGTAACACACATACACTATAAACTATAATTATAAATATCCTTGATTATAAGAATAGAGAAGGTTGTTAATAAAAAAATTCACTAGCATAGTTCCTTGATTATGTATCTCTCTACCAAGTAGCACTCGAGACTGCTATTTACAAACAAAACTATATTGACTTGCAAAAAAAGATTAATGGACTTATTACAATAGAAACTGGGTGTCCTCATGTTGAGTGGGGAAGGAAAGGGACAGGCCATTCCTGTGGCCAAATTCATCCCTATATATATATAGAAGTGTCTCTGCTTCTGAAAACAAATTTAGAAACTTACGCTACATTGTCTTAGCAGACAACCACTTGGCTTGAGTGGGAAGCTATACCTTTTTGTTGACTACACATTAAATATATTGTTCGTAATGTTTGAGACTTACCTGTGAATCCATTATCTGATTGACAACGAGAGGAGGCTACAAATATGAGATTCCTTTGAATGGGTGTTGATCTATAATTGATTCTTCGAGAAGATGAGGCTAAAATAACTTCATATCCTTAAAATTTAACACATCATGTATATCGGTTGTGCGGGAAAATATGCGATACACATTATTTTCAATTCCTTCTAACATTTTGTATCGACCATATTAGAGCATGTGCAACTCATGATGGAAACCTTTCAAAAAAACATTATGAGAGGAGCGAGATGTGATTGCTCGTTTGGAACGACAGGGCGGTGTGAAGCTTATCATGGTGCTTTCTGGAACATTCTTGGGTGGATTTTAAAGCAGTTGCAAGGTCACTGTGGAATTGAGATATACTGTCGAGGAAACATTGTGATTTGTAGAGTCTGATGAAGTGATAGTTAGAGCCATCTCTGAGGGAACAAGGGGATGAAAACCAAAAACAGACCAAATGGTGAGAAACTAGTGGAAGAGTGTGTGGCTTAGTTCTAGTTGTATTGGATAATATCAAAATAGGAATCCCACTATTTGTTTTTCAAAAAATAACTATGAAGAGAATGAAATAGAGTTTGATTGAAAACCTTGTTTTTCCCATTAGTATGCAGGTGGAATGCAGTGGACAACTGTAGATAACAACCCAACATTGACCAAAGAGTGTGCCAAAAAGTGTTGAGGAAGCGAGAGATTCTATTAGATATGATACTACTAGGCAGTGCAAAGTTTTTCCAAATATGTTGGAAGAATAAATCGATAATCTGTGGAGCATAACTAATTTTATGGCATGGGATGAATTCTGCCATCTTAGAGAAATGTTAGACGACTACCCGAATGTCATTTTTCTTGTGAAGAGTGGTTGAAAGACCACTTAAAAATTCCATAGAAATGGATTCCCATCGACATGATGGTATGGGTAGTGGCTTCTAAATCCCATGATTGTAGTTAGATGGATTACTTTCTGAACGGAATGAGTATGCCTAGATGAATTTCTCCACGTGATTCAATAAAGTGGGAGAATAGAAGTGGTGCTATAACTTCTTAATGGTCTTGACCATCCCAAAACGGTCTCCTCATGAAGAGGTATGCACCTCCCTAATAATAATAGGGTGATCCTCTCATTCGGGAACACACAACTGGCTCATTTTGTATAGCCAACCGTCATCGAGTGTGTAGTCTAGGAAGGATGTTTTTTTAATAACTTTGGGTTGTTGAAAAAATGTCCAAAATTCCCTGAAGCATGGATATATGGGATACATTTCCGTAAAGGTATCACATGCTACACATCGCACATCTAAGATGTGCATGACCTGAAGGGGAGGTCTACTCAACAATTCTACTAGTTTGCAAGTGACCCGCTTTTGTATTTAATAATGAGGTGAAATTGTTGAATGTGTGTTTCCCACTTAAAATGACGTTGTTCTTGAATCTTACTTCGAGAATTATGAAAAATGAGACAATGATGATTTCTTTGAGGAATAGTCTCTTTACCCGAATATAGTGGTCACATAGCTTCAACGCTTGCACCAGAACGTAGAATTCCTTATCCTATGTGGAGTAATTAATATTTGTTGTGTGAGTGTCTCTGAATGGTATGCCACCATGTGACGTCCCTTTTTAAGTATGTCCCAAATAGATATTTGAGACGAATTTGTCTCAAAATATTAAAGGTTTTCTCTAAGTCCTCTAACTGTAGACATGGTGAATAACATAATGATTCCTTTAACATCTCAAAATGGCATTGAGCTTATGTATCCGATTGAAGCTTAGCTTGATTATACAATTGATGCAACAGACGAGTCAACTTGGAAAAATTGGATGCAAACTTCGTGTAAAAAACAATGATGTCCATAAATATTTTCAGCATTTGCGCATTGCGGGCGCTCACTAGTTACCAAATGCTTGGACCTGAGAGGAATATAGGTGCACCATTGTTCTGTCAAATATGAATCCTATATATTGGACTGAGATTTCTCAAAACAATTATTTATTTTTATTCAGTTGAAGCTTATGTTCCCGCAGTAATTCAAGCACATTACATACATGTTGAAGATGTTCTACCCAAGAGCCGCTGAAAATTAATATGTCATCAAGATAAATCACTACAAACTTACCCAAATGAGGTCGGAAGATGTCATTGATTGACCTCATGAAAATTGTTGATGCATTGGTCAGTTAGAATGACATGAACATCCATTAATAAAGACTAAACTTGGTCTTGAATGTTGTTTTCCATATGTCGGTGGGATGCATGAACATTTGATTATATATGTCTATCAAATCTCTCTTGGTGAAGAAGGAGGCACCTTTTATGTTGTCCGAAAAATTCTCAATCCAAGGTAAGGGATATCAATTTTAATTGGTGTATTTGTTAAGGGATCACTAATAGGTAACTAAATTTCACTCAATAGTCTCCTTTTTGGGAATAATAAATGTAGCAGAGGCACAGGGGGAGGAGGAGGGTTGAATATGCTCAGATTATAATAGTTGGCCAATTTGGCGTTTGAATTTTGTAGCCTCTTAGGGCACAAGGTGATATGTTCGTGCATTTTTCAAGGAGGTGATGAGTGGTGGGATATTGCAAGCACTAGACTAATTACTAGATCATGAGATTATTTTTGGAAGTGGATGGGGAAGCAGTTGAAGCTTGAGACTGAGAAGGACCATATTTGGGAGACTTAGAGTGGGTTTGAGGATAGGGGATTCAAGGATTCACCTTACATTTTATGGTCAAGGCCCATAGGAAGGACTTGTCCAAGGAGTGGCTCTCGAATAAATCAACTTCATGACATGGAGGAATTAATAAACCATAACTTAATTTTATAATTAAGACCTCTTCTAGGTCTATGAAGTGTAGTTGAATTCACAAGTTGTAGAAGACATTGATGTAGCTTTGGACAGATTAGTTAGATAGTTGACCGAGCTTCAACCACTTGGCTAGTAGGTTCTGAAGATGTCCTGGATGGTATAAGCGCTCACTTAATGCATGATATAAGAACCCCCAAGAATTAATGTATGTAGTTTTTGTGGATCTAAATTCACTGATATCAACGACCAATTCAAAGGTTTTCAGTTGTGTGTCCCACGAGGCTTGGATAATGCCTTCAAATTGCAAGCTATTGATATGTAACTTAATGTCCTCTTCCATGTCATGAGAGGTTTTAAAATAGGTGTATAGGTTGCATATCCATGAATCATGCTAGTGACATGTAACTTCATGTCCTCTTCTATCTCGCGAGAGGTTTTGAAATAGGTGGAGAGGTTGCATATCCATGAATCGACAATTTCACCTTTCATTTTCCATGAAAATTATGGAAATTGGAAGTGATTTTCGAGTTGCATAGGTTTCGGTGCCCTACGTAGTTGTAGGAAAAGTAGGTCATTCAAAGCGAGAGATAATCCTTGAAATTGTGTAGACATGTTGGAGTTTGCATCTTCATTGATGTTTCTCTTTGAGAGGACATGGTTTTAATTCACCAAAGATAGATTGGTATGAAAAAAGGAACCCGATGATGGTGCATTGAGAGGCTGATGGAGAGTCCTGAGAATGACGCTCTAAATGCCCAAATACTTCTGAATCCATGATTTGATTGACAGGTAAAGGAGGCTACAAATATGAGATGTTGTTGAATGGGTGTTGATCTATAATTGATTCTTCGAGAAGATGAGGCTAAACAAAATTCACATCATTAAAATTTAACACATCGTGTATGTCGGGTTGTGCGGGAAAATATACGATACACATTATTTCCAATTCCTTCTAACACTTTCTATGGAAAACATTATTGAAGGAGTGATCACTCGTTTGGAATGAGAGGGAGTGTCCTGCTTATCATGGTGCCTTCTGGAACATTCTTGGGTGGATTTCAAAGCAGTTGCAACCTGACTGTGGAATTGATGACTGTGGAATTGAGCTATATTGTCAAGGAAACATTCTCCTTCTTGTTGTCACTATTGGTGATTTGTAGAGTCTCATGAAGTGATAGTTAGAGCCATATGTGAGGGAACAAGAGGTTGAAAACCAAGGCACACACCAAATGATGAGAAACTGGTGGAGGAGTGGGTGGCTCGGTTATAGTTGTATTGGATAATATGAAAATAGGAATCCCACTATTTTTTTTTCAAAAAATAACTATAAAGAGAATGAAAAAAAGTCTGATTGAAAACCTTGTTTTTCCCATTATTATGCAGGTGGAATGTACTGTATAACTGTATATAACAACCCAACAATGATCAAAGAGTGTGCCAGAAAGTTTTGAGGAAGCGAGAGTCTCTATTAGATATGATACTACTAGGCAATCCAAAGTTTTTCACAATATGTTGGAAGAATAGATCGATAATCTCGGCAGCATAACTAATTTTATGTCATGGGATGAAGAGTGCCATCTTAGAGAAATGTTAGAGGACTACCCGAATGGCATTGTTCTTGTGAACAGTGGTTGGAAGACCAATTAAAAATTCCATGGAAATGGATTYCCATCGACATGATGGTATAGGTAGTGGCTGCTAAATCCCATGTTTGTGGTTAGATGGAATACTTTGTGAACAGAATGAGGAGGCCCARATGAATTTCTCCACCTGCTTCAACAAAGTGGGACAATARAAGTCATGCTATAACTTCTTAATGGTCTCCACCATCCCAAAATGGTCTWTGGATGAAGAGGCATGTACCTCCCTAACAATAATAAGGTGATCCTCTCATTCAGGAACACACTGATTGATTTTTTATAGCCAACATTTYCATAAAGTTGTCACAGGCTACACATCACACCTCTAAGATGTGCATGACCTGAAGGGGCGGTCTACTCAACAATTCTTCTAGTTTGTTAGTGACCCCTTTTTGTATTTAATAATGAAGTGAAATTGTTAAATTTATTTTTCCCACTTAAAATGACGTTGTTCTTGAATCTTAATTTGAGAAATATGAAAAATGAGATAATGATGGTTGCTTTGAAGAATAGTCTCTTTACCTATAATATATTTGTTCCATTGCTTCAACGCTTGTACCAGAATGTAGAATTCCTTATCGTATGTGGTGTAATTAATATTTGTTGTGTTAGTCCCTTTTTAAGTATGTCCCAAATAGAGAATTGAGAGGAATTTTTGTGAAAATCTTAAAGGTTTTCAATAAGTCCTCTAATCGTAGACATGGTAAATAACATAATGCTTGTTTTGACAACTCAAAATGGCATTGATATTATGCTTCCCATTGAAACATAGCTTGATTATATAATTGATGCAACTAGGAAAAATTGGATACAAAATTCTTGTAAAAAATAATAATGTCCATAAATATTTTCAGCATCTGCGTATTGGAGGGCGCTCACTAATTAGCTAATGCTTGGACCTGAGAGGAATCTAGGTGTACCATTGTTATGTCAAATATGAATCCTAGATATTGGATTGAGATTTTTCCAAACTATTATTTTTTTTTATTCAGTTGAAGCATATGTGCCCGTAGTAATTCAAGCACATTACATACATGTTGAAGAGTTCTTCCCAAGACCCCCTCGAAATTAATATGTCGGCAAGATAAATCACTACAAACATACCCAAATGAGGTCAGAAGATGTTATTGATTGAGATCATGAACATAGTTGGTGCATTGGTCAGTTAGAATGGCATGAACATCCATTAATAAAGACTAAACTTGGTCTTGAATGTTGTTTTCCAGATGTCGGTGGGATGCATGTCTGGGTCTATGAAGTGTATTTGAATGCACAAGTTGTAGAAGACATCGATGTAGCTTTGGACAAATTAGTTAGATAGTTGACCGAGCTTCAACCACTTGGATAGTAGGTTTTGAAGATATTCTCGATAGTAGAAGTGCTCACGTAATGCGTGACAGAAGTATTCCCAAGAATTAATGTATGCAAAAAGAAACCTGATGATGGTGCACTGAGAAGATGATGGAAAGTCCTGAGAATGATGCTCTAAATGCCGGGAGAAGCACACATCGGCTGTCTCAACAACAAAGATGTTGGAGGGACTTGAGATGGGTGCAATTGTGCATATATTCTAATTTGTTAAAGATATCCATAAATATATTTCTTAAAGCTGTAAAAGGATTCAATAAATAATTATATTAGATAACACATTTTTTAATATATATCAAAATAATATTTTAGCAAAAAAAATTAATTAAAACAAACATATTGATATTAATAAAAGTGATTAATATCAAAAATATTATTAATTAATTTGGAAAGCTGTGAAATAATCCCTACTAACTTATTTATTTCAACAAATTTTAATAATATCATACCAAACACAAAAATAACTACTATGTTTCAATAACCACTCCATATCAAATTATTAATTAATTTGAAAAGATGTAAAATAACACTAATTTATTTATTTCGACCAATTTTACTAATATCGACTAA
This sequence comes from Picea mariana, assembly GCA_032191745.1. NCBI lineage: Eukaryota > Viridiplantae > Streptophyta > Pinopsida > Pinales > Pinaceae > Picea > Picea mariana. The sequence continues at coordinate 7,004 of JASDQU010250405.1, read as the reverse complement.
CAAGTATGGCGGAAAATTCTCCAAAACGGCTTGATAAATGCTTAGATCTAGATTTGGCAACATCTACTGAAACTCGTCTCTGCATAACGGGCATTGGAGTCGAAGGTAAAACCACTGAAACATGCACTGCTCATGATAAAAATGACTACAACGCAATTGTTTTACAGACTCCCCAATTGAAAACATATCGTGACAAATTGCGCACATCAATCCCTCATTCTCTCCTTTGCCGACCTGTTCTTCGGAAATAATAACCGTTGGCGAAGACTCAACAGCTGAGATAGCAGCAGCTATTGGATGACTCGCATGGCGAGAAATAAATAGTTCTCTCAGGTGAGTGTGAAGATCAAAATGTTGAGTTCTCACTTCTATGGAAGGGGAATTGACCTCCATGAGCTGTACCAGACGTTGAGTATCTGCGAAACTCCCACTCCATACGATTTGTTGGCTCCACACATTTCCATCTGGGCGGCTCCAGTCAAATATACCTCGCAACAAAACGGTATCAATGTTTTCGGTCATTGCAATCTTGAGGTCGTTTTGATCATCATTATAAATCCCATGATTGGATGAGTCATCTGCCAGACCTATTTTATCTAAATCTGCTATATCGATATTTTCCCGAGAGCTCTCGAAATCCCACTCGTCTCCGTTCCCATGTCTCATCGATCTAAAGACTACGCTGGAGATCAAGTGCTGTTGAGCACGGTCACCGTCCCAGCCCTCCTCATGTGAAAGGACATCAGTTTGGATTTCACTTGGCTGTGTTACAGTTGTGCAAGGCACAGTTATGCAGTCAGCTTCCGATGTTTGCAGCTCGCCTTCTGATGTACAAAACACTGTTATGGTGTCAGCTTCTGACGTACAAGGCTCGGTTACAGTTGTACAAGGCAGTGTTATGGTGTCAGCTTCTGATGTTTGCGGCTCTCCTTCTAAAAAAATGCTTATCCGTTCAAATAATTCTCTCGTACGATCCCTGATATCGCTATGCGCGTCATTATTGCTTCCATTCGGTGATCCTTCCATTTCTTCTCCTTCTGTTTTTTCGTGAAAGTAATTAAAAAAGCAGAGTCAACAAATTTCATAACCGGGTGCTTGTTTTAGTTCGATATATATACGATATTTTTCATGATAACCCTGTTAGGGTTGAAATTTTGGGATGCCGACCCGGTTAGGGTTGAAATTTTTGAAATTTTGGAAGGCCGACACAAACGGTACTTTCGCAACTAGTACATCATAAGTCACAATATATTATATCATAGACGAAGACTCATTTGAACACATTTTTATTTTTATTATCAAGAACGTCCCATATTTATTTTTATTATAAAGAACGGGACCGATACATTTAGTTTTTATATGTATATTATGAAATTAAAATGCATTGAAATGGTTTCATTTTATTATTATTATGTAAATATAAACATTTTATGTAAATTTGGTTTGGTGTGAAGGTTTTTTTTTAATTGTGTTTATGAGGGAAAGTATTTGATGTCTAAAAGTTGTTTCTTTATTTAATATGTGTATACACTAAAATTAATATGTGTATACACTAAAATTATATAAAGATACTTTATTTAATTTTAGGCATCATCTCCACTATTATTATTTTTTTTCTAGTTTTTATTTTAATATTCCTTTTTAGTATTCCTTTTGGGAACATTGTGAAGGAATGAACCAGAGTAGGGTCCATTGAATGCAATTAACGTGTAGGCATTCATTGTCTCTTTGTTAGGCCTTCTTTTCAATAGCCTTGATGGCCTTTCCCTCTTTCAAATTGAAGCCCATTGTCAACGGATCTCCAAGACTCTAACACGCAACAAGTTCTTTGAGCCTAGATGGCTTTTCCCCTTGCATGGTCTCATAAACCACCCTTTTATCCAATTTGGGTTTCTCCATTAGTTCTTTAATAATACAACGATTTGCTCCTTTTCAACAAATGCAGTCACACCGAGTGAGGGTAGGAAATTCATACAGGGAATCCCTAATCAAAGGGTCTGTTTACATGCATCATCTCCTTGTGAGTGCATACTGAGGTTACCCTTTTATCCAATTTAGGTTTCTCCATTAGTTCTTTGATAATACAGTAATTTGTTCATTTTCAACAAATGCAGTAACACGAGTGAGGGTAGGAAATTCATATAGGGAACCCCTAGTCAAAGGGTCTGTCAACATGCATCGCCTGCCCTTGAGTGAATACTCAGGTTACCTCCTCCCAACAAATGCAGTCACACCCATTGAAAGTAGGAAAGTCATATAGGGAAGCCCTAATCAAAGTGTCATTCTAAGGGCATAATCTTCCCTTGAGTGCATACTCATGTTACCTCAAAAGAAGAATTTTCTTTCGGTTAGAACCCACTTGAGATTCATCCCATAGTTCAAGTTATTTTTTTGAGATAAATTCCACCTTTCTAGGGATAGTAGTGCTTCATTATGTAATTCTAGGGTCAAATCCTATTTTCTAGGAGCTAGAGAAATATTGCAAACATAATAAGTGCACACGTGCATGAGAAGACCCTGCATGGATGAGCAATTGCACTACACTTGGCTAGTCAAATATAAGTTAACTCCCTGATGAAAACGCATTAGCTAATTAAGGCATGTTTTCTTATGGTTTTCCTATTGTTAAGCATAACATAGTTGCATGGATAATTATTATATATTTTTCATTTATAGCATTATAGTGTAATTTTTATTCATTCATCGTTGGATGATTATTCTTCTTCCATAATTCGATCATTATTACATTGATCCTATGGGTATTCTTATCTTCTCTTCTCTCAAATTGTATTTCATTTCACTTAGACTATAGATCCTCTTGTAGGTTTATTAGATGAATCTTACAGAAAATAACTCATTCAAGTTGAATCTCATCTTTGGTTCTTTCTCCCAAATATTTCAAGATGGTTAAGGAAGATCCAACGCTCTCCATCTTGGTGGATTTAGATGCAGTGGATGAGTCTCCTTATCTTCATAATCATGTGTTAATCTATATGTTCAAGGGACTATGGACAAAAATCACAAACCTATGATACAAGTATTCAACAACACATGTATTCCAATAAATCATGAAGACCATTAGTAACCACTCACACAAATAGATCAAAGATAAATATGTTGATGTTTTTATGTGGTAAAACCTGTATGGGGAAACATCCATGACCTCGACCAACGTTGTCACTTGAAGAAATTTATCAATGGAAAATAAAATATTAAAGAGAAATCTAAAAGGGATTTCCTCACAATTAATCATCGACAAATGATCCTCCATGCTATTTAAATATAGATCATGGGCCAATTAGATGTTAAAACATAGATCAATGTAGTGGTTAAAATCAAGGAGAATATGATATGTTAAGTCACTCTATGCTAAGAACATATGATGATTGTTAAATTATATAACTACAAATGACTAATAATGCATACTAAAGAAACAAACGTTTACCTAACGACACATTATACAGAGTTGATCTTAACTAACTACTAAGCGTCATAATATCCTAACATCCCTCATTACGAACAACTTGGGATAGGATCGAAGGATTTTCAAGGGGGACACAATATGAAAAGGAAGGAGGAATTGGAGATTATCATCCCTTAATGAGAACTTATTGAACTTCTAACATAGATCAAACTTTCAAAAATGTTTCCTTTGTACAAGACTCTTTGAAAATGTCTGCACCTTGATCTTCTATAGCGAAAAATAACACCTCAATAACTCGATCATGAATGATATTTTTGATGAAGTGTATGTGCATCTTGATGTGTATGGTGTGTTGATGTTGAACTATATTTTTGGTGAGCTTGATGAAACTCTGATTGTCACACAAGAGGGTGGTTGGATGCTGCTGCTAGAATCCAAACTCTTAAAGGATCTATCAAAGACACAAGGCTTCTTGAGTTGTATTAACCATTTCTCAGTATTCAACTTCTATTGAAGAAAGAACAAGAGACTATTATCACTTATAATCCCAAGTGATAGGTCATGTACCAAGGCTAAAAACATAACCTGCAGTAGACTTCTAATCATGAGGGTCTCTCGCCTAATATGTATCAGTGAAACCAACCAACAAACGAGGCTCAATTAAGATGTAATGTATCTCAATCTTAATTGTACCCATAACATATTTATGTATCCTTTTAGTTGTTTTCCAATGGATTTCCTAGGGTATTTGTGTATCTAACTACAAATGTCTAATAATGCATACTAAAGAAACACATGTTTACCTAACGACACATTATAGATAGTTGATCTTAACCAACTCCTAAGTGTCTTAATATTCTAACATCCCTCCTTATGAACAACTTGGGATAGGATCGAAGGATTTTATATGGGGGCACAATATGAGAAGGAAGGAGGAATTGGAGCTTATCCCCCCCTTAATGACAACTTATTGAACTTCTTACATATAACAAACTTTCAAAAACGTTTCCTTTGTAAAAGACTCTTTGAAAATGTCTGGACCTTGAACTTCTATAGGGAAAAATAACACCTCAATAACTCGATAATGAATGATATTTTTGATGAAGTGCATGTACATATTGATGTGTATGTTGTGTTGATGTTGAACTATATCTTTGGTGAGCTTGGTGGAACTCTGATTGTCACACAAGAGGGTGGTTGGATGTTGTTGCTA
>JASDQU010250402.1:0-16357 GCA_032191745.1 Picea mariana | reverse complement strand
ATAGGAGACTAGGAGGTTTTAATGGCCTAAAGCCGACATAAATAAAATAACATTACTAATCTAAATCACAACTAATGGCCTAAAGCCAACATAAATAAAATAACATTACTAATCTAATATGCCCCAATTAAGTGGTAATGAGCCAATATTAGGGCTATATTAGGGCTTAACAACACACACCTATGATTTTTTTTTCATAAGGTTTTCCTTATGTTTATTAGTCATTATTCAGTGTCATATAGTTTAGGGAGAATATTCTCTTCAGTTCACACTTAAGTTTGATTAGTTGAGTGGAGTGTAGATGCCACATTGGGATTATCACCATGCAACATTGAGATCATCACCAACTAATGCATATTTTCTTTGGGATCATCACCAAACTAGTGCATTACTCATGATTCCCTGATCTCCTCCTCACTTCACTATGTTTCAATCAGTTAATTGAAGACTGAGAGACTAGTTAACTCAGACTAGGTGGTAGTTCACTCCCGTAACTGCCTAAGAGAGTAGACTAGGTGGCAATTTACTCCCGTAACTGTTGATGTGTGTTCATATCACTCTATACCACCACTATGGCACATTGGCTTCTCCTCCAGTGCGCATTAGTTGAGTTATACAGAGTATATTATGTGTAAATTATCATTCATTCATTTTGATTAATGATAATTCTTCCATTGTTTCTCTCTTGCTTCTCTTTTCTCATATTTTCTTTGCAAATTGTGTATGTCCTTTGCTAAATAGATCTATTATGTGAAGGTTCAACACATTTACATGGTATCAAAGCCGACAGACATCTAGGGAAAATACACACCAAATTATTTTTGCAGTTACTGAAGATTGAAGATAGCGGAAAAATGGAACTTCCAAAAGAATTCATTCTTACACCGTACAATTTCTTTGCATGGAAGGAGAATATGATAATGAATCTTCGAGGAATAGGATTATACAGGTTAACCATGAACATAGAAACCGAACCAACATCAACCATAAAAAATACAAGTATCTAAATCGAATGGATGAAGAGTTTGGGACTATTTGCAATCTCATTTTTCCTGAACTCCTCTTTCACATATCCTCCTATAAAACTCCCAATGAAGACTGGATCACCATGGAAGGGATTTTTGGCAAACAAGACGAGATGAGGGGACACATGATCGAGGTGGAATTGCTCACTTTGGATCCAAAAATCTTCGACAATCTCCAAGTTTTCTTTACCAAATATAAGGATTTGTTGTCGCAACTCAAGGCTTGCGGGGTTGATAAATCTAAGGAGAAGAAACAAATGGTTCTTACCATTCTCTTCAAACTTGGTCTGGAATACTTAGTGTTTGTATCTACATTTCATTTAGTTAGGCTCGCCTCTGGAGCCACCTGGATGATGCCCTCTCTTGAGGCATTTATCGAGTCTCCGACACAAGAGCAGAACAAACTCATCAATATGGGAAAAATCAAAGGTCCAAAGGCGCATGCACTTACTGTGCAAGATGGTAGCGGTCATCAATATCATAAATATAAAGACAAAGACAAAAGGAGAGCACATGCAAATCCAAAGAAGGAAGGGTAATCAAAACCCTTCAACGATCCCTTCGGATCCAAAGGTGGAAAGGGCAGAAAATGGGAGAAATGTACTTACTGCCATAAAGGTTACCATCTAGAATCCTTATGTATGCAGAAAAAGATAGATCAAATGGACCAAATAACTCAGAAAAACAACCTTGGAGATCGCATCCCCGAGGGTGCCAAGAAGAAGAAGCCAAAAGATCAAAATCTCAAGAAAGAAAATTCTAGCCATGCTTTGATTGCCATCAACTCCTCTCCCGATTCCTGGATCGTATATTCAGGTGCATCACGCCACATGGAAGCCACAAAATAAGTCTATTCTTCATTCGATGCATGCAAAGGTCCTTCTATTCCAATGGGGGACAACTCTCCAGTGGAGGTCACCGACAAAGAAGAATTGAACTCACAAACAAAAGCTTTGAGAATGTGCTACACGTTCCCAAACTTTCCATCAATCTTCTCTCCGTGTATCAGATGACAAACTCCACATTGGAAAAAGAGTCATATTCACACCTGATGCGATGGATATCTATGACATGCAAACCAATTTCAAGGTTGCTACCGGTGAGGTAAATCATCAATCTAGACTCTACACATTTTCTGAATTTATTGAACCAGATTATGCATTACTTCTTACCCATGTTGATGAAAACAGTAGGATATGGCATGAAAGGTTCAGGCATTTAAATTTCAGATATATGCAACAACTTAGAAATAAGAGAATGGTTTATGGTCTACCCGAAATCCACTTCTCCAAAGGAATTTGTGAGGGATGTGTTCTTGGAAAACACCCTCAAGAGAAATTCGACAAAGGAAAGACTCAAAAGGCTTCCTTTCCTTTAGATATGATCCATAATGACCTCATGGGCCCTTTTCCACATCCAACAATTAGTAAAGCAATGTACCTGCTCACTTTTGTTGATGATTTCTCTTGCTTCACATGGAGTTTCTTTCTCAGGAAAAAATCAGAAGTGTTTCAACACCTCAAAGATTTCAAATCCCTTGTTGAGACACAGTCAGGAAAGAAAATCAAAGTCCTTCGAACAAATAATGGGGGAGAGTATGCCAACCATGATATACAAAATACTTGTCATGAGGCCGAGATTCAGTTGCAACACATCGTTCCCTATACTCCGCAGTAAAATAGAGTTGCTGAGCGGAAAAATAGATCTCCAAAAGAGATGGCATCCTACATGCTACATGAAAAGTCACTTCCACATATATTATGGGTTGAAGCACTTAATTATGAAACCTACATCCAAAACATATCTCCCCATAGATATGTCATGGATAAGACCCCCTACGAGGCTTGGGGCAGCCTCAAACCGGAAGTGACCCACTTTCGTATTTTCGGTTCACGTGTATGGGCTAAGATTCCCTGTGAGAAGAGGAAGGCACTTGATCCACATAGCACAAAGTGTATTTTTGTTGGATACCTCGACGATGTGAAAGGGTATAGACTCATTGATCTTTTCTCGGACTGGATCATCATTGAGCGTAGTGTCCAATTCGAGGAAAGTGTCTCGCATGTACCTCAACAACTGCATGCAAACACTTTCGTTCTTCTAACTGTCAGAGATGATGAGAATGCACATGTTGAATCTTCTTCAGATGAGAGTTATGACTCAGAGGATTCAAATGATCTAGATACAAAGTCAGTACAATCAGATACATAGTCAATGCATGCAGATGTAGAAGCAGAACCATAGTAGAGGCCTAAGTGGGTCAAGACTACTCTTCAGGATGCAAGAGATCTTGTTGGGGATCCAAATGATATTGGGAGGAATCGATCTGATTTCAAGGAGCCTCCTCTTGCACTCACTGCCACTGAACCGATGCCACTCATGAATCTTTTCTTGGTCCAGTCTTTAGATCCACATTCCTATGGAGAGGCTGCTAGAAATCCCTTTTGGGAATCTGCCATGCAGGAGGAGTACAACTCCCTCCTCGAGAACTAAACTTGGGATCTGGTTCCCCTTCGTTCAGGAAGGAAAATTGTTAGGTGCAGATGGGTCTATAGGACTAAGAGTGCATCAGATGGACATGTTAGTAGATACAAAGACATGCTAGTTGCCAAAGGATTTCAACAAGTGCATGTCATTGACTATGATGAGACCTTCGCTCCAGTAGTGAATATGGATTCCATACGTTTGACACTTTCCATTGCGAAAACCAAGGGATTGGAAGTCCATAAGATGGACATGAATAATGCATTTCTTCATGATGATATCTTTAAGGATATCTATATGGAGCAACCCCATGGATTTATGCAAGATTCATCTTTGGTCTGTTGACTGAAGAATTCTTTTATGGCCTCAAGCAGGCTCCGAGGGCATGGTATGCCAAGATGGACTCCTACCTGTTGTCCCAGAAATTTGTATGTTGTAAGTTAGACTTGAATGTCTACATGCTCAGAACGACTGATTCACTTCTACTCTTAGTTCTGTATGTTGATGATTTGTTGATCACGGTTGCTCGACTTCAACGATTGTTGCAGTCAAGAGGATTCTGCATGACAGGTTCTTGATGACCGACATGGGTCTGCTACATTTATTCCTTGGAATCGAGATCAGTCAGAATGCATCAGGAATCAAACTGTGTCAGGCCAAGTATGCACGATATCTCCCTGAGATATTTCACATGATAGACTGCAAGTCTGCCCTCATTCCTTTCCTATCAGGAGTCAGAACCGAGGATGGCGGAGACACTCCACTAGTTGAAAACACATTGTACATATAGCTAGTGGGGAGCTTGTTGTATCTCACACACTCCAGACCAGACCTCTGTTATGAAATTGGAGTAGTCTCTAGGTTCATGCAAGATCCACATGAGCTACATTGGAATATTACAAAGCGTATCCTTCGATACGTACAGGGCACCATCACCTTTAGGATTCACTATGCAACATACTCTACATTGGACCTCATCGGGTTCACTGATTTTGAATGGGGTGGCTATAGTATTGATCGCAAGTCCACATTTGGTTACTCACTCAGTCTTGGTTCTGTGCCTATCTGTTGGTCGAGCAAGAAGCAGACTGCTATTTCTCTATCTTCAGCCGAGGCAAAGTACAGAGGGGTAGTTAACATAACCATTCAGGCTATGTGGCTACAACATTTTCTCACTAAGTTGGGCATTGAGTTTCATCGAATGATCGTCATCTGGTGTGACAACTAGAGCACTCTGAAGTTCTATAGAGATCCAGTTCAGAGGCAACAAATGAAGCACATCGAGATCCACATTCACTACATCCGGGACGTTATTGCACAAGGGGATCATCCCTGTAGTTCTGTCCTTCAACAAAACAAATTGTAGACATCTTCACCAAGAACTTCATTGAGCAGAAGTTCCATTCTATGCACAACTGTCTTGGAGTGAAGGACACAATTTCCTAGCAATTGTCAGTTCTTCTTTTTACATACATTTTACTTTGAGGGGGGTCTTTCCCATGAGGTTTTCCCTCTTTCCTCATTTATTTCAGTGTATCTTTTGTATTTGGGTACCTAACATGGCCTCGTTGTTGGGACCCATTATTTATTTTCACCATAGTGATGTTTAGGGGGGGGTGTTGGAGATACTTCACACACCTAGGATTTATTTTCCCTAAGGTTTTTCCTATGTTTATTAGTAATTATTCAATCTCCTATAGTTTAGGGAGAATATTCCTCTAGGAGAATATTCTCTCCAATTCACACTTCAGTTTGATCAATTGAGTGGAGTCTAGATGCCACATTGAGATTATCACCATGCATCATTGGGATCATCACCAACTAATGCGCATTGTCCTTTGCATCATCACCAGACTAGCACATTACTCATGATTCCTTGATCTCCTCCTCACTTCACTCTATTTTAGTCAGTTGATTGAAGACTAAGAGACTAGTTAACTCAGACTAAGTGGCAGTTCACTCCCATAACTGCCTGAGAGACTAGACTAGGTGGCAATTTACTCTCGTAACTGCTGGTGTGTGTCCAGATCACTATAGACCACCACTATGGTGCATTGGATTCTCCTCTAGTGTGAATTAATTAAGTTTTACAGAGTATATCATGTTTAAATTATCATTCATTCATTTTGGTTAATGAGAATTTTTCCATTCTTTCTCTCTTGCTTCTCTTTTCTCATATTTTCTCTGCAAATTGTGTATGTCATTTTCTAGCTAGATCTATTATGTGCAGGTTCAACACATTTACATACATGACCAACAATACCCTTTTGCACAGTTGGAAACCCCCTCTCACCACCACAGATGGTCACATATTTCCAGGTCATCCACCAAATCAGCTGGCTTCCAGAAGGCAGTGGGCCTTGCTCCATGAGGTACATGTCAGTATTATGGTGAACAACATTTCAATATTTAATCCAATTAAGTATGTTGTATCTTAGATTACTCTATATTTCATGATATATGTTTGGAAATTATTCCTTTTTCCTTGCTTCACCTTGGTGGTTGGCATTGTGCCCTAGTAAGTGGTTTTCTTGGGGATGGGTTTGCTACTAGGAACTCCCTTAAAGAGCCATCGTACCATTCCCGACCATACTTACCACTTTCCATAATTATTCCCCTCCATTTCCTTATCTCTTGGGATTTTAGGGTGTATTGTCCTAAGAAGGGGTTGTCCCTCATTCTATGGGAAGAAAGGGCTGAAGACCTAAAGGGATTGATGTTGGGTAAAAGATAAAATCCTTATATGAATCTTCGAGATGCTTCACCTAGGGATCACCCAAGAAAGAAGTGAAAAACTTATATTTGAGGAGAGGGGACCCACAATATAATAAATAATGATTAAAAGATTAGTTGAATGATAGGAGGTCTCATCACGAGTCGACCTATCACATCCATGAATATCTAGTGGTATGACATTGCCATCATCTGGTCACCAAACCAAGGTAATAGCTCTCAGTTGCATGGTTGATAGAAAGGGGGCCTCATCATGAGCCAACCTTCTCATGTCCACTAAGTGTTTGTAGGTGACATTGGCATTATCTGGTCACCACGCCAGGGCAGTGACCTTCAACCTCTCCTTAAAATTATGAAAGAATAAAAGAATGACAATTAATGGGCTTGGAAAAAGTGCATTATAGACAAAGGTACCACACACTCTCTACAAAGGCACCCATGAATGAGACACTACGACCTCTTGTATGTCATGATCCCTATTCCCATTGAGTCTTGACCCCAACCACTTCATCCACTTTACATGGATTAGAGAGGGATCTCTTGGAAACTCTCCTTGACTTAGGGCAAGATATACCCAATAGGACACTTCGTCAACCCTCCCATATTCAAGCTTGACAAGTCGCATAGTGTCTTTGAGAAATTAATTGTTTGATATAGTGATATTTGATGCACATGCTTAGGTGGCTAATTTATTGATTGGATTCACTTATCATGATGTTATGACTTGAGATCCTTGGAGGGCATGCTCATTTATCTTTGCAGGGTCTAGTTAGATGATAATTTTGGGAGAATAAGCCTAGCTTGGGCTTGCATGGGGCTGCAAGCCCACAGGTTGGATGCCAAGGGCCCACATGCTAGATGAAGAATATCAAACTTGAAATTCCTTGAAGATGACTTGGACGATGTATTCTGTCCCCCACATGCCAAACGTTTTTCCTAGGAGAGGAAAAACATTTCCTTTTTGAGCATGACGCCATCTAGGGGGTTAGGACTTGGTGGTGATGTAGCCACTCATTGACATATGGATGTTTTGAGGAAGAGGAGGTCTTCACCATGAGGAGATTTCCTATATTATTGACATGTGGCCTTTGGAGGCCTACTCATGCTTCTCCTACACCAACGACTTCTTCTATGTGGAAAAATGTCCCCTAAAGGGGAGACGCCCATGTAAATTAGGGTTTTACTTGTGAAAAAGTGAAGTTTTAAATGAATTGTTTAATATTACTTTGTTAAAGGGGGCAAGATTAGGGTTGTTGACCCCTAGTCTTGTGGTTTACCCCTTAATTTATGGACAAGTCACCTTAGTAACATTTTGTAAAAATAAGAGATCATAAGATCTCATTTGGAGATAACTCTCTTGTGAGGGGACTTGATTTGAAATTTTTTCTACACTTGGCTATATTTTCCTTTTGTGCACTTGTTTATGGCTATCTCTTATGAATGGTTGATGGAGGAGTGAGGCGCTAGCCTTGGATGAATGGTTTCTAGCTTTTATGGTGGATTATCTTAGCATCTTCTTGATTTGGTATGATTTTTACTCTTATGCTATCATTGTTTCAAGTCAAGGATTGTTGTGCTAGGAGCTAAGTGGGAAGTAAGAGTATTTACATCCCCACTCTAGTCTCCATCATTTATTTCTTAAAGTTCATTGATGTTGCAAGGGTTTGTTTGAGGAAGTAAGAGGGTTTACACCCCTCATTCTCAAACCCTAACTAGAGATACTTGCCTTCAGAAGTAAGAGGATTTACACCCCCAAGGAAGTATCATATCTAGTTCATTTATTTGACTCCATTAACCCAATAGTAAAGGCACTAGTCATCTATTTTTTGCATTGGAGATATAAAATCATTGCCTTGGGAAACATGATTTTTTGTCTTTTGAAAGATCTCTTGCTTGGAGTTGGTTTCCCACATTGAGAGGACTCTTTCCCTACTAGGGTGTCCCCTCTCTCCCGCTATTTCAATTTATGTTACAAACTTTAACCTACAACCATTAGGGCCGATCTAACCTAGATAAACTACTAACCATAACTCCTAAACTAACCCTATACTAGCTCCTAAATTTTTATCACTAACTCTACTAACTAGGGCACATATTTTGGGATAATTGTTGGCATCTTTTGATGGTGTAACTTTCTGATATAAGTGAATGAATTCTACATGAATAAGGCTGCAATTGTCTGCAGAAAAATACATGTTACAACAACTTGCTTTGTTTAGCCTCAAAGTGCCATTTTTCAGTCATAATTGATTGACATACTCATTGATAATATTGTTGATTGATCTTAATGTTTACATGCTGATTTGAATGCTTTATTTTCTGATATAAATTGTCATCTACTGCTGCAAATTAGGGACAAAAAGATTAACTTGTTGATCCATACTAACATATATCATTGCAAGTTGGATTTTCATGTGTCTTGGGTAGTTACAATCATCCGGAGAAGTATTACATCTTTGGGGAAATACTTGTTGGGTTTACAAGGAATCTCTTTCCACATCTCACTCCATTTAGATTTGACCTCTAGGGGCTCCACTTCCATCTCTATCCATCCCCATCTCATTCCCCCTAGGGTCACTGGGATCACCTCCTAGAGTGACCTAATCACCCTTGAAGTGGGGGACCTACATTGAGGTCACATTGGGTGTAGGATTTCCAGGTTGTAGCACTTGATTTTGTGGTTGGGTCGAGATTTTCCCAACCTACAACTTGTGCTATAATATGCCTCTTAGCAATATATTTATTTTTGTCTCTTTCTAACCTATTGAATCAATGTTTTATGATATTGTAAGTATTCTGTTAATTGTTTTGAGGTACTTGCAATTTGAAAAAGACCAGTGTATGTTATAATCTTGATGGAGATACATAGATATAAATATATTCTCCCCCTTGCTTCCTTTCATCATTTCTTTATTTTGTGGTGATTATACACCACGCAAACAAGAAGATACCAGTGGATCACAACCAAAGACTACAATCACAAGAAGCAAAAGAGAATCAACCTGGAAAACAAGAGCATATACCCAAACTCCTACTAATTGTCACAAATTACACTCAATTTCTCTCCACTCTATTCTCCTACTCATGATTATTAGGTGAAAATATTTGAACCTCTTCTTCTTCCACTTGATTTTAGGTGCATTCATTCTTTCTTAACTCATTTTTCTTTGCTTCAAATTTTCTTTGTGGTTGATTTTTTGACAAAAACAAAAAGATTCCATAAATAATATTGGATATATTTGGTTGTTTTACATTTTACTAGGGTTTAATTTGAGAATATGATCTTTTTTTCCTTTGTATTCATTTTCTATCCCATTGTTTCTATTTTGCTTTCTCTTACAATTCTCGAATAGAAATACATGTATCCCAACCAAAAACAAAAAATAAGTAGGCTTAGAGCTAATCTCCACATATTTAGCATTGCTTGTTCCTTTCATATTTGTGCCTCATTGATTCTTAGTATTCAAAAAAAAAAAAAATGCCCCCTACATGAAGGAACCGTTTTTTTAGTTGATATAACATGATCAATCACCGTAAAGCACCTCTCATCTCATTTCCAAAATGATGCAATGTACAAAGACACCACAAGAATTGCAAGCACACCATGAACTATCCTTCTTACCATGTCACTTGGTATAACTAATCATATTCAAAATTACAACATTCATAGTCTTTGGCTATTATAACTAGCCTTTGGATTTATAAAAGAACTCAAACAAATACATTTAAGTGCCTCTAGGAGGCCCACCACTTCATCTATGCAAATCATAGTGAATGCCTATTGTGATCACTTAAGAGTGGTTAAATATTTGTAGGTTAAAATAACATTCCTACATTGTTTTTATGTAAGCTAAGACTATTTGTTTCATTGAAATGTTGATGTCAATTAGAAGGATATGTGACTTATTGAAAGCACCATCTAAGTAACTTTAACAAAGATTTCAACATAGATTTCTCATACACAGTTAAAGTTGATATACTCTTATTTAGCTTATTTACCTAAAGTATCATGTAGAGAATAAAATGCGTGTTTTTTTCATTCTTGTTTCAATCATCTCTCCATTTGATTTATTGCTACCTTTGTTTACTTGAAAGAATTATCCAAACAATTTTTTTTTTTCTTTTTATACGTTTTTCTTACCTTGTATTGATATTTTTCACATTGTGATATTTCACCAACCAATTTACATTTATTTGAATTTTCTCAATATCAATGCCTATAATTACTATTTTTATAATATTTTATTTTTAGAATAATTATTTTTAGGATCTTGCTTCTTAGTTTTTTATTCACATTACTATTAAATCTTATTGTTCCTTGTTAGGATTATTTTTACCATTTTTTTGGATTGTTGATCCAACTTAACAACTTGGAAGATACATGTAAAATGCTTTGGTGAAAACGCAAATGGAAAATTTCCAAACACCTTTAAAGAAAAGTTAAGTTGTTAGGATGACATTCTTGATCCTTTGAAAGTTGATGAATGGAATAAAATAATGAGACACTACCACAATACATGCTTAAAATATAAAATTGAAATGTAAGTGGTGCAAGAACTCTTCCCTATAAAATACCACAAATTAAAATCACGAAGCTTTTCTATATTATGGTTTTTAGAAACTAAACTTAAGCATAACAAAAATCTCTTCTATAAAAGTTCAAATGGATTAGAATAAATAAATAGAACTAAAATTTTGGTTTCAAAGGAAAATGATTAATGCAAATGGTTGAAATGGTATAGAAACCTATTTATAAAGGAAAATTTTAACAATGTTAAAGTTTTGAATGTTTAGATAATATATTTTTTTCCATGGTACAATAATTTCCTGGTCACAAAAATGGATTTGTCAAGGTTCATAGAACATGGCCTAAAATAATCATGGTGACATATATATTATTCTTTTCAATTGGTAAGAAGTTGTATTGAATCCACTCATGGAAAATAATTAAATTGTATATACTCAATTAATATATATATAGTTAGCCCCCGGGGGGCAGCTCAATTGGCAAGTGCCGTGAATATAGCGTGTTATGTACGATGAGGTTTCAAGTTCAAATCCCCCCGACTTACCCGTGCCTGCGGAAGGGGCATACGTATGGCACCTGGAGGTTATAGTGGTAGCGGTCGGAATCGNCTTATTAGTTCCTGTCGTAGGCGTAGAGGGACTATAGTGATTGATAATTCGTTGACTTCATATTAGTTTGTCTTTTGACTAAAAATATTTGCATAATCTCTATTGTTGGAACTAGCGAACTAAAAACATCGATTTGTATATAATAAAAAAATACTATATATGTCATGATCTGATTGGATAACAGATTGGAGGTCTTATTGCTAGCTTCGCTATTCCCAATGTTTTATATGTTAGCATATCCAAAGTTTTTGATCATATACGGTCTTTCTAAATTTTTACTATTTTTTTGAAATGTTTGGATGTTGAAAGTCATATCCAAAGTTTTTGATCATATACGGTCTTTCTAAATTTTTACTATTTTTTGAAATGTTTGGATATCCAAATTTTTTAGCATAGAGAGTTGTTTTTTTTATTAATTGACTTCATATTAGTTTGCCCTTTGAATATTTTTTTTTTTTGCATGGTCTCTATTGTTTGAACTATTGTTACTATTTTTTTTTATTGTTATAAAATAATATAGTAATTGTTTTTGCATACGTAACAAACCTACCGCACTGCATTCTTTATTAAATGTTTACACATCGGTCCTGACATACTTAAAAGTTTACCTAACGGGCCTCACAAACTTAAATGTTTACTTAACATGCATGTCACAATAAATTTTCCTCTGATTTTTCTTATGCAATGTTCTCTGCAGTGAATATGGGCAATATTGTTCTTTATCAACATTATTGGTTCACTGGTTGATGCTTGCTCCTTGCTTGTTCACTGATTTCTTGTTTTCCTGTTGTTGTTGTTCGTATTTTCCTGTTGGTCTTGTTGCATTTTGCACGCTTGAGATTCTACAACCGTGTTGGAACTAGCCTTCTGTCGTTCCCCATTGACGGGTGGGTTTCCGTGTCGTGTTTAACTTCCTGTTCATTGTTTGTTGTTTTCTATTTACAGTTTGCAGGTGATAAATTTAAATACTGGATATGCCTATGTCGAAATCCTCTTGCATAACATCTTTCTATGTGAGGAGAAAATACGATTTCCTTTTCCTATACGTCACAGTGGCTGCGATAGAGGTGGGTTCTGTGTCGAACATTAACGATCAGGGATGAGACGAAGACAACATTACATTCCTGCTTCTCTGGTCGTAGTAATCACATACAAATATGGGATGCAAAAGAATTTTGATCGCTCCTAGTATTGAAAAATGCCAACCGTTGAAACTGCAACTTTCTTAATTATTTGCACAGCGGGAGGCCTTTGGATGGTCCTCACATCCTTAAATGTTTACCTGATAGGCTTCACAGCCTAAAATGTTTGCTTAAGAACTGTGTTATGATACATTTTCCTCTGAATTGTTTGATACAATCTTGTGTGTAGTGAATTTGGCCAATATTGTTCTTCACCGACATTCCTGGTTGGCTGGTTGGTGCTTACTCCTTGGTTCACTGGATGATGCTTATTGTTGCTTGATTCAACTTTGCAGAGTTGAGGTCCCGCAGCTGCAGTTGGGCCTTTTGGTGCTTGTTCACTGGTTTGTTGTTTGCTCCTTGCTCTTGTTTTCTTTCGCAATGTTGTCTGTAGTGAATATGGACAATATTGTTCTTTGGCGGCGTTACTGGTTCACTGGTTGATGCTTGCTCGTTGCTTGTTGAATGGTTTCTTGTTTGCCTGTTACTATTGCTATTGTTGCATTTTGCACGTTTGGGATTCTGCAACTGCACTTCTGTTGTTCCCCGTTGATGGGTGGATTTCGTTGCTAGGTATACGCTCATATTTGTTCTTTGCTATTTGCTATTTCTAGTTTGCAAGTGAAAATTTTAAATGCTGGAGATGCCTGAGTCAAAATCCTCTTCCAAAACATGTTCGTATGCGAAGAGAAAATTTGATTTCCTTTTTTTATATGTCACTGTTTGTTATGGAGGTGTTCCAAATATGGATGCAGAATGCCAACTGTGCAAACTACAGATTCCTTAAATGTTTACACAGTGGGAGGCCTTTGCATGGTCCTCACAGTCTTACATGTTTACCTGCTAGGTTTCACATCCTGAAATGTTTGCTTAACAAGCGTGTTACAATATCTTCCTCTGGTTTTTTTATACAATCTTGTCTGCAGTAAATTTGGACAATATTGTTCTTCACCGACAGTCCTGGTTGACTAGTTGACGCTTGCTCGTTGGTTCGTTGGATGATGCTTATTGTTGTTTGATTCAACTTTGTAGGGTTGAGGTCCTACAGCTACAGTTAAGCCACTTCGTACTTGTTCACTGGTTTCTTCACAAACACATCTCCACTTGAAAAACACAAATTGGAACATGGTTTTATAGTTGGGCCACCAAAAAATACCATTAAGATAAAATAATATGAAATTTTTTGTGTTAGATATAAACAACATCTCTTTTGACTTGAACGAGGGTTTGTCGAGTTCCAACTATATTTCATAGCTGAGAATGTTTTTCCCATAGTTAATGTGTTTCTATGGCTTCATAGTTATGAGACTGTGTTGTTTTGTGAGGGATAAAGTTCTTGTCTCCCTTTCTTTTTCCTCTTCTAAACTTACCCGTTTTTCCCTTTTGTTCTTCCCCTCTATTATGCATTTCTGGTTCTATACTTAGGCACGTTTATGTGCTCGCGGGTTTTCAGGGTGGTGAATTGACAAATCCTCATCTCCATCTATATTTTCACATCACGAGTCTTATAGACCACCGTTCGTTTGCATACTTATCCAATTTTATGAATGCGGGTTCGTGGATAGGCGCTATCGAACTCTGGTGCCCCGTGTTCGGGGTATACATCTTGCACCCAAAACTTCGGTGATCTACAATTCGACCCCAGACTCCTCGAAATCGCAAGATTGACTCTACCTACAATGACTTCGTCTAACCGACCCTGATTTCCATACACAGTCGAGTCTTCAAAGTTTCGTGGGTTCACGGACTCCAGGGTTCACAAAAGTTTAAAAGCACTTTTCGCTCCCCTCCATCCCCACCACCTTCCGCCCTTCCCAATGCACATTAATTATGCTTTTACTAGTTACAACTCACCAGACATGTTCTAAAATATTGGCATTAATAAGCAGAAAGATCGAGGACATCTCCCATTAGAACGCATTAACGAGCGAATATTATGGGATCTGATGATTTTTTTGCGTCCATCTCGAATTGGAAAAAAATGTTGGTTATTTTAGTATTTTTAAGGCATTGTCATAGTAACAGTGCAATATTGTACTACCCCACTGTCATCTACAAACGTGCCATCCACAAAGGTCTTGACATAATTTCCCTCTTTAATATTGTGCATATATTACAGGTTGTCATATTTGGGAATATGCTTGCATATGGAAATGCTAACTCATGTTATTAGTGACTATTCAACACACATATTCAAAAGGATTGGTTCTATACTTGGTCCCCTTTTTGTTGTTAGGGTCCCAACCCGCACATAGGTAGAACAATATATTCGGATGTAATAAAGGTCAATATTAATAAGGCCTTTCAATAAAATATAATAAGGCAGATGTAAGAAGATCTAATAGAAGTTTCCGCTTCTAGAAGGATCTTCCTCTAGATGCTTCTTTTAATAGACATATTTAGTATAAATAGGAGTCGAGAGTATGAGAACCCTAGCTTGGATAATATTGTAATAGAGCGCTGCTCAACTCGAGATTGCCCCTCGAAGAGGCCTGTGAACATTGCTTTCAGAATCAAAGTGTTATTTTTGTTGTTGTTCTTATATCATTTCAGTGCTATCGTGGTGATTGTTCTGGTTATATTGTTGTTATTCTTCCATTTTTAGCATTTCATTTATGTTTTGCATACTTTTTATATTTGGTATATTACAAGTGGTATCAAAGCACTTTCCTCGGTAGAAAGTGTCGGTTAAATTTTTTTTCAGGGTAGAGACGTATTCCGGCATCTTTAAGTTACAGAGATTTGTTGTTATGTGCATAAACCCGCGGTTGAGGGATTCATACACGCAAGAAATACAAGTGGTACTTAAGCGCACATTTGTTGGCCACCCTTGTAACCCCTGTTGGTACCCCTTTGAGTGGTAGCGCATCAGACAACACCTGTGTATGGATCAACCTAGATTACCTGAAGCCCTCTTTAGATAAATCGATCGGTCGCCTAACTGCTATAATGTCACCAATAACAACACTCGGGAAGATACTCTCTAGTACTTGGGTATTCGGGTAGTACGGTTAAGGGTACGGTCTATCCTCCTTAGTTAGTGCCCTGAGATATTGGGCCAAGTACTACTATTGGACACCGCACATATATCAGAGCTATAGAACAGGGCAAACCCTTGTCTGTAGAACCCTTGAATACCTAACCCTTGGGGACAGAAACATAAAGAAATTAAAATAGACAAGATCTATTGCCACAAAACTGTGTTCAGGTTGCCAAATCACTACACATTTCTTCCTGGTTAAGCATTTGGGCATTTCATCACTGCATTATTCTTCAGACTGGAGTATAACTCCGCAGGTGAAAAAAAATGTTTTTCACCATTATTTGAGATCTATTTCACTGGATTCATCTCTTCGCCCTTATCACATTCATCCATATCATATTTTGGAAAAAAAATTGACCCCGCCCACCCCTTTTCAATTCCCCCATCCTCATGGCCCATGCTCATAGCCAAGACTTGGAAGCTCGCTTCAACACCTTGCAATTTGGTCTCATCGAGACCCAAAAATAAATGAAACGACTTAGTGCCAATGTTGCCTCCATCAATACAACCATGCAGTCCTCAATGGAGGAAATCAAATAAGACCGCACCACCCATCCTGAATTTTTCTTTTTGGCACTCTGCACAAAACTGCATATACCTACAGATAACCCTTGCTCTTCCTCACCTCCACATATTGAAGGTGACCATTCCTCTCATTCCCATGACTCTCAGAACCATCACTTTCAACGTGACCTACACCTTCCGCGGGTGGATGTGACCAAATTTGATGGCTTAGATCCCACTGGTTGGGTAAC